>SMMG02000506.1:0-12176 GCA_005393395.2 Gossypium australe
AGTAAGTTAGGACACGGCACGCCCAATTCTTAAGGTAGGATGCGATTCGGGTCATTATTATTTTGAAAATTCTTATCTCGAAGTAACGAGATGTCACACCCAGTAAGTTAGGGCGCGACACTTTGTACTCTCGAGGATAAGTTTTTTTTATTTTTAATTGAGAGAAGAATGATTTTTGAAAACGATTTTCTAAAGTTTTGACAAAAGGACAAAAAGTGATCAATTTTATGGCCTGACTCTTTTCGGTCCCCAGTGGAGTCGCCAAGCTGTCGAAACCATCCTTTTTTTTGAAAATGGCGAGAATCGAACTTGGGTTTTGAAATTGAAAACGGGAGTCGCCACCGATCTTTTATTAGGTGCGATCGGGCCACCTATAAAATATTTTGGTCTATGAATTTCAAAAAAATGGGTTCGGGAGTCGGTTACGTGCGAGGAAGGATTAGCACCCTCGTCACGCCCAAAATTGGTACCAAATTGATCAATTAATGTCCTTATGTCGAAAATTGGAAATCATGAAAATGGATCTTAAAAATGTTAAGCTTTCATCGTCCCGAAAGAATAAAATATCGCATCTAAAACTTTAGGACACGATAATTTAAATCCTCGAATCCAAGATGAATATTGCCTCGTTTAGAAAATCTTATTTCGAAATAACGGAATGTCACATCCAGTAAGTTAGGACACAACATATCGAATTCTCGAAAATAAGTTTTTACTTTTATTCAAAAAAGGCTTTTATTTTTAAAGATATTTCGTTATTTAGGTTAAGCGAGAAAAATCGAGACCTAGTGAGTTAAGGTACGGTTTTCTCAAATTTCTAAATACGAAATATAGCCTTTACGAAATCAATTAATTTTGTATTGGAGAAAATGGAGCATGAATTTGTAAAAATGTGATGATACGAATGAAGATAATAGTATATATGAATGATATAAATATAAACATATGAATGAAAGTTAAATAAATGATAATGTATTCAGGTATATAATATAATAAAAGTAAAGAAAAAATAATAACAACGATAAAATAATGATGATACGAAACATGTATATGTAAAATGTTAATATGAACACAGCACGAAGTAATAATACTAATAATAGTAATAATAATAATAATAATATACATAATATATACAGTATACCAAGTGAATATAGTAGTATTAATAATAATAATAGTAACATACAAAGATGAAATAAACAAACAAAACAAAAAAATGAATAAAAATAATAGTAAAAATAGTAATAATAATGATAGTAGATATATACAACTGATAATAATAATAATAATAATAATGATAATAATGATAATAATAATAATAACAATACAAAATATGTACAAGATAAAAAGATATAACTATAGTACTAATACTAAAATAATAATAATAATAATAGTAAATGTAATAATAATAATAAGGGTATGAAATATATAATGTACTAATATAAATATAATAGTGTTAAAATATAATAACAATAGTATAATAATAAATATGTACAATATAATGATAATATAAATAGAACAATAATATAATAAAAGACTAAAAAGATTACAAAATAACTAAAAGGGGTCAAATCGCATTTGAAACGAAAGCTTGGGGATTAATTCGAAATAAACTAAAAGGGGAAGGGTCTATTTGAAACGCGCGTGGAAACGGAGGGACCAAAATAGACAATAACCCTTTTTTCAAAATACATGGCATCCGGGAGGATCCAATTGAAATCAGAAACAAGTTGTTGGGCCAAATTTAAAAATTTTGTAAACTTAATTGCAAAATCATAAAAAGCGGAAGGACCAAAAGCGCAATAAACCCATTAATTAAAAACACGCGGATCCCCCCTAGCGGGTCGGGTCAAAAACGGGTCATAGTCAAAACGACGTCGTTTTGGGTGTTTAAGGCCAGCCCCAAAACGACGTCGTTTTGATAGGCTATATAAGACCAAATTTCAACAAAAAAAAATCACTTTTCATCATTCTAAAAAAAAACTCTCTTAACCCCTTCTTTTTCTCTGCAGGGGGAAAGGTCGGAGCGATTTCCGGCGGGGGAGGGCCACTGGATACCGCCGCCGGCCACCGTCGGTCACCGTCGCCGGCCACCGCACGCGGTGGCCGGAAATCGCCAAAAGGTGAGTTTTTTTTTTTTTATGTATATGTATGTATATATATATATATATATATGTGTGTGTGTGTGTGTGTGTGTTGCAAACAAAAAATGAAATGAAAAAAAAATATATATACCTTTGAGTATTTTTGTGTTTTTTTTGAATCCTTTTTGATTATTCTGAGCCCCCTTCCCGAAAAAAAAGGTCCCTCATACATGATTTCTTTTCGGTTTTTATAACCGAATATTGAAGAAAAAATAAAAAATATAATATTCTTGTACTTTTTGCTATCGTTGCTGTTATTTTGTCCTCTTTCGCAGGTGCGCTTGGTGGCTGAAAACATGGAGAGGTGGTGCGTGAGCTGGTGCTGGTGGCCGACCGTGGACGGTGGGATGCGGCGCTGGGGGTTGCGGCGCTAGGGTTTCTGAAACCCTAGCTTTTCTGAAAAGGGATTCAATTTTCAGGCTTTTTGGGCCTTGTAAATTGGGCTGTTATTTTTGTTTTTCTTTCTCGGGCCCGGACGAATTGGGCCATTTACAGCTGTAAATTGGGCCTATTGGACTGTTTTTGTTTGGGTTTTAGGCCCGGACAAAATTTGGGCATTACAATTACAACATTCTTTTTCTTTTTATTCCTATAATTGAAATGTTAAAATTATGCTAGTCGGACTTAGATATAAATATTAGATACGGATATTATGTGTATTTAAGCTTGATTCTTGTACTTGACTAGGTTGTCTGTTTGGGATAAAGTTGCTTGTTTGTATTTAAGTTCTAATTGAAAAATTTTAATTATTAATTAAAAGTTAAAAACTCAATTAAATTTGAAATTATTTGAATTAAGTATTGAAACATTTAAATTCGAATAATGGGAGTTTTAAAATTTCTCTAACTAAAGTTTTTTTGTCCGCAATGATTGATTTGGTCATGTCCTTATGCCCGTGCTTCTTATCCGTAGGGATAAAATCAATTCAAGGCAACCCATAATCGTCCTTTACATCAACATCACATATCAATTATCCAAATATGCGTTCTTACTAGACTTATATTATTTATTTAAATTAAATACAGAAAACTTTAATTTAAATATATAATATGCTATACAAATAGAGTCATATAGAGGTATAACAAATTATTTAAAAAATAAATATTTAAAAAGTGACAATGACAATTTTTTAAAAATTATTTGTAAAATAAAAAATATATTGTTAATATATCAAATATTAATATTATTTAATATACTAACCGTACATTTTTTATTTTACAAAAAACTTTAAGAAATTATTATATGTCTTTTTTTTAAAAATATATTATAATATCTTTATAAAATACTTGTCAATTCCTAATTTTATTTGTGAAATTTAAAAAAATTTATGAACATTATACCAAATGTATTTTCAAATGTATAAATATAACGTGGAGGATTTATTTAAAAGTTCACATCTACTCACATTAAATTACTTTTTTTTGTTGACGAAGTAGCTATCTTTTTAATTCAAACAAAAAGTTTTAGAATTTAATAATTATCAAATGAAAAATATTGATACATTGTTAAAAAGTTTCAATAAATAAAGTTAAGTTGATGATAAATGTATATAGAGTATAGTAACATAACTAAAAAGAATTGACCAAAAAAAATATATAAAAGAAATAAAACACGTGTTTGCTAGTATTTCAAATACTTGATATTATTAGTATGATTTTGGATTCACACTTCGGGTTCAGCTAATTATTTTTAGACAAAATAATTAAAAATTAAAGGTTAGTAACCTTCAAGTTTTTATACTTTCGCTATATTTAGAATTTAGCCTTTATATTTTTTTAAAAAAATTTAGACTTTTTATTTTTCTAATTTAAAAATCTAAGTTCAATGGTTAAAACTATTAAATTTATTGATGTAATATTTTAAAATTAAAAAAAAACTATTCACTCGATAACTATGTAACAAAAATAAAATTACAGTGGACTTGAATTTAGTAAAAAATTTAATAATATTAACAATTCTTTAAATTTATGTTAATATTTTAATTAAAATAAAATATTTAAATTAAGATGGAAATTCAACTTTGACATTTTTATATAATTAAAAGGTAGGTGAATAGAATTGAAAATTAACAATTATTATCATTAATGTAAAAGAAATTAAGAACAGGTGTCGAAGAAGAAAACCCTTATATATATATTGCAGTATAGGTTAGTATTTGTTTTTATATAAAAAGAAAAGATAAAGTGGTCGGAAATCGGGGTCATCGTAGATTCCCAAATCCGAATATATTAGCGTTCAAACTTGTCGGTCTCCAAAATCCCCATTTTCCTATATTTCTTTCTTTCTATTTTATTTCTCCGTAATTAAAACATTGACCAAAAATAAATCACGTGTTTTTTAATGGCCGGTTTAGATTGCTTCAGAAAGTGAAATTATTCGTGCCATAAGCCATAATCAGTGACGTATCCTCAAAATTGTCTTTTAACATCCAACTTTTTATCAAAAGATATTAAATATTCAACTGAAATCCGGCACACAGTATATTCAATCTAGGCTGATCCTATATTATTAATCTTTTCTTTTTGTTTTTCCAAAATCAAAATACCTTTTTTTTTTTTGAAAATTTGTTCTTTTTCAAGCTCGAATTCGAATCGAGAAACCAAAAGGAGGAGGAAAAATGGAGGCGTTGGATTACCATGCGGAAGAGAGGAGAAAGGCGGAGTTTGATGTAGAAGAGATGAAGATCGTTTGGGCTGGTTCTCGTCAAGCTTATGAGATCTCCGATCGAGTTGCTCGTCTCGTTGCTAGCGATCCGGTGAGTTTTTTTTTTTTTCTTTGATTTGTTATTTTTGGCGGATAAAAGCATGCGAAAGCAAAGTTTATGTTTTAAATTTGTTATTTAGTTGTTGTTGACTGATCTGTTTGTTTTCCACTTTTCCTTTTGTTTTCTGTTGATTTCTTGGTTTCTTTCGAGGGGACTGGAAGTACTAATTCAAAATTCAACTTAAAATCCAATATTAGAGAGCATCTTATCATTTTTCACTGTTGCCAGTGATTCATTTTACTTTCTGAGCTAACTTTCTTTCTGCAGTTGGATTCCCGAGAACATGTGGAAAAAAGATTAAGCTGAAGTTTTTGACATTGGTGTACTGTTATTCATTGGTTTCACAAGAATTGGCATGATTGAAAAAGTTAAATGACGAAATATATGTTTTTTCTGGCTATTATTTTTCTGCCTGTGCTAGTGATCTTGTTGTTAATCAAGAGTTTTATAGTTTTTTACATGTTCACCGACCTAATGGATTAAAGTCACTTTTAATATTGACATTTTTTTAAAATTCTAATTCCATTTTTAAATAATTTTGTTGCTGTTTTCTGAAGGTCTTTCGAAAGGATAATAGAACTATGCTATCTAGGAAGGACTTGTTTAAAGATACTTTGCGAAAAGCTGCTCATGCGTGGAAGCGGATAATTGAGCTTCGTCTCTCTGGTTTGTTTTTCAGCTGTGTTTTTTTCTTCTTCTAAATTGATTTTTCCCATGGACATATCTGGTTTAATAGAAATCTTCCCTTTTAACAGAAGAAGAGGCCTCTAAATTAAGGTTTTTTGTCGATCAGCCTGTTTTCACAGATCTTCACTGGGTAAGTTCCTATTTTTCTTTTCCTGTTTCTAAGCTTCACATGTAAATTTATGTTTGGAAAACGTAACATGCCTTGGTTGATTAATTTCCCGAATTTAATATAAAATGTTAGCAGGGGATTTAATATGACATTTCTTCAAAGAGTTTTCTTAACCTTCTTTGTATATTTTCTTGACAGGGAATGTTCATACCTGCAATTAAAGGACAAGGAAATGAGGAGCAGCAACAGAAGTGGCTTCCAATGGCATATAAGATGCAAATTATTGGATGCTATGCACAAACTGAGCTTGGTCATGGCTCCAATGTCCAAGGGCTAGAGACTACTGCAACATTTGATCCTGAGACTGATGAATTTGTCATTCATAGTCCCACATTGACTTCAAGTAAAGTGCGTAAAATGGTTAACAAGCCTTTAACTGATTCTTTCTTTGACATTGATTAGTTACATCTTTCTATGAAATATATCACGAGAGGTGCTTCAGTTGTCGTTCTCAATTCTTTTTAACTGAGACGCTCTCAACTGCTCTCTCCTCTTTTTCCTGTGTTCTGTTGTAGTTTTCGTAAGGGCACTATACATTCTTATTGAAAGGCTTTAAGCTTAAATCAATCTTAATGTATTTTCTTGACTTAACATTCGCTAATGGGGTTTGCCATTAATAGTGGTGGCCTGGTGGACTGGGTAAAGTATCCACACATGCTCTGGTTTATGCTCGTCTTATAACAGATGGACAAGACCATGGAGTGCATGGTAAGTATGAAATGCATAAACTTACTTATTTTGCTGGTATTTTGTATATTAATTCTGAATGTCCCTTTTTCAGGTTTTATTGTCCAGCTGCGTAGTTTGGACGATCACTTACCTCTTCCTGGCATAACAGTGGGTGATATTGGAATGAAATTTGGAAGTGGGGCATATAACAGCATGGATAATGGTGTTCTGAGATTTGATCATGTTCGCATTCCAAGGGACCAAATGCTAATGGGGTTTGTTCTCTAACCTTGCCTCTATGTCTTGTCTCTTTTGTCTGATACTTTTTTCTGAAGGTAAATATTTCATCTGTCATTTGATTAAGGGTTTAAGGTTACCGATAAGTTTAGATTTGCATGTTGGGAAGTATCTTCTAAATGAGTTTTTCTTGGATGATCCTATTGAGCACTTCTCTTGAGTGATGTTATAAAGATGCAAAAGTTTCAGCTACTTCACTCAACGCCTACAGGAGTTTTGGACTGCTCAGAAATGTAAAATTTATAAAATTCCTTTCATTGATGGAAGAAAACCATCTGAAAGAAACCAAAAACTTATAAATTTTAATCTAAGTTGAAGTTTCACTCCTATAGCATGATATTCATGGATAAACAAGTTGACTGTTCTAATTATTCCTCTCCGAATGTCGCAGTGTTTCACAGGTTACAAGAGAAGGGAAATTTATGCAATCTGATGTTCCTCGCCAGCTGGTTTATGGTACGATGGTATATGTCCGACAAAAAATTGTAGCTGATGCTTCTTGTGCTTTATCAAGGGCAGTATGTATTGCAACAAGGTATAGTGCTGTTCGTAGACAATTTGGTTCGCATAATGGTGGCCCGGAGACCCAGGTATGATCGTCTTTTGGATCTTATATACATATTTCAAATATGGGTTGCTGTATACAATTTGGTTCGCAGACTCTTTCTTGTAGAAATGTTCCAATAATTGTGTTCAAGAGTCTGCAAGCTGCTGAATTTCCAGAATTAATTTTGCTTGTGCTGAAGGCTGATGTGCATCGAATGCTTTAACACTTCTTTTATATTATTTCAGGTGATTGACTATAAAACTCAGCAAAGTAGACTCTTCCCTTTGCTTGCTTCTGCCTATGCTTTCAGATTTGTTGGTGAGTGGCTGAAATGGCTATACACTGACGTGACCCAAAGATTGCAAGCCAATGATTTCTCCACATTACCTGAGGTCCATGCATGTACTGCAGGGTTAAAATCTGTTACTACTTCTGCAACTGCAGTATGTCACATTACTAACCTCCATCACTCTTCCTTCTTGTTAATATATTGAATATTTTCTGTTGCTTGATATATTTTGATGGGGCAGTTATTTCGTATAATATCGCTTGGATCACCATTTTGATGGCATAAATGATCTCTTAATTTAAAATTCTTTTTGGCATTCATTGCATAATAACTGTCAATAACATCTTTTAATTTTTTTTTTCTGGGGGGGGGTGCTTTTAGCTTGACTGAAACAAATATGGTTGCAGGATGCAATCGAAGAATGCCGGAAATTATGTGGTGGTCATGGTTATCTTTCTAGCAGTGGGCTCCCTGAGTTATTTGCAGTTTATGTCCCTGCCTGTACTTATGAAGGTGACAATGTTGTGCTACTTTTACAGGTATGTCAGATGAGAAAATATTACCCCTTCTACTTTCAACACCTTTTCAACATCTTTATTTTGTTCTTCAGTATGGTAGGGGATGAATTCTAATATTCTAATGGAGACTTAATCCGAGTATAGAGTAGTATGTCTTGCTATTTGTGTTTAGAATCTTTGACTTCAACGCAAGTGGAAACGTTTCTTTAGGTTGCAAGGTTTCTAATGAAGACCGTTTCCCAGCTGGGGTCTGGAAAGAAGCCTGTCGGGACAATAGCTTACATGAGACGATCAGAACACCTCTTGCAATGCCGTTGTGAAGTTGAAAGGGGTATCTGTTATACATTTTCTCTTGAGCTGTTTTTACTACTTATATTGGCTTTTCAAGTTTTCATGTCTTGAAAGATTGAAAATTGTCTTTCTTCCAAACAGTAATGTTTTCCCGAATTCAATGAGTGAGGTTATTTCAATTCTATCTACAAACTGTTGCCAACTTACAGACTGGTGTATATGGTGTTAACCTTACAGCAATTCCTAGTTATTGACAAATTATTATCGGGTAGGGGTGTTTCACAAACATGGTAATTTCATTTCTTTTGTTGGCTTGCAGCTGAGGATTGGCTAAAGCCTAATGTAATATTGGAGGCATTTGAAGCGAGGGCTGCTAGGATGTCGGTCACCTGTGCAAAAAACCTTAACAATTTTCCAAATCAAGAAGAGGGTATGTCCCATCTACCATGATCAAGGAATAACCATCCTTTTATATCAGTATAGTTTTCACTCGACATGTTAACCAAGTTAACTCTTGTATACTCTGAGTCGCATAATTTAAAACTTTGGATGAGTTTTCAATGATCATCATTTTGTCAATGCTATAAGGCAAAGATCGATGTGCTTCCATATATCCCTTTGTCTGTCTTCAGGTTTTGCTCAACTCGCAACTGATTTGGCTGAGGCTGCAGTGGCTCATGTTCAGTTAATTATTGTTTCCAAGTAAGCTTCTCCGGTCTTATTGATATGAGATGTTGCGTACAAAATTAATTTTTAACAAGTACTCTTATTGTGGTCCTTTGCATAAAGTCATGCAAGTTATTGGTTTTTTGGCTGGAAGGACCCAAACTCTATTTCCTTATGAAATTTTCATGGCAATGTTTTGGGAAACGGATAGAGTAACCAAATGGGATCTGATTATTCTTGACTGTTTATTTTGTGTTGCAAAACGTTTTCTAAGACCTTCTGTCTCAGGTTCATCGAGAAATTGCAACAAGACATACCCGGAAAGGGAGTAAAAAGACAGTTGGAGATCCTATTTAATGTATATGCTTTAAGTCTGTTACACAAACATCTCGGTGACTTTGTCGCCTCCGGTTGCATTACCCCAAAGCAAGGTGCAATAGCAAATGAACAGCTGAGATTATTGTACTCCCAGGTTCACTTCTATAATCCAGAGTTTGTTACTTTACATGGTGCTTTTTGCCTGAAAGACTGCTGCAATCCACTAGTTTCTGATTTCATTTCTTTTCTCTCAGGTCCGTCCAAATGCTATTGCACTTGTCGATGCATTCAATTACACTGACCACTACCTTGGCTCCGTTCTTGGTCGCTATGATGGAAATGTGTATCCAAAACTCTACGAGGAAGCGTGGAAAGATCCTCTGAATGAGACTGTCGTACCCGATGGTTACCATGAGTATATTCGGCCAATATTGAAGCAACATATTCGCGTTGCAAGACTCTGAAAAAACATCAAACCATCTTGCTGTTGAATTGTATAGTATGTTATATGAATGAATAAAGTGCAGAGATACTGGTCATTCGAAAGAGCAAGTCAGGTTTACGGCTGTGCCAACAATGTACTTAGATTATGGCTTGATTATCAAGCATTTCATTTAAGCTTTTTCTTAAACATAATTTTACCTCCCGCAAAAATTTTAAAATTTCATTTTAGCTTCCGTACCGAATTCCTGCCTTATCCCTGTTTCCAGGTAATACAGAAATTCCCACAGCTAAAATCCTGTCGACATCTGGATATTCACTGCTATGCCTATTGCATGTATTCATTAATACTCAAAATTTTTAGAATTAAGATTCTTCAAAACGTCTTAAAATTGATTTATGCATTAAAAATATCTGTATATTCAATGACAAAAGTTTCCGTTTTTATACAATGATGATTTAAACTCAAATTATTCTTAAAAAAAATGATCGCTCATTCAATAACTCAAAACAGATTAATATAAGCTCTACTGATTGAACCAATTCAAATCTAATTTACTAACATAGGCATATCATTTACACTTTTAAGCAAATCCGATGATTTCTATATTCTCATCGTATTTGTATGCTTTTTTTGTATCATAACTGTGTAAATGCGTTTTAAATTTTTAGACAACTCAATAATTGTGTTAAAACAGACATGAAAGGCAAGCATGATGTTGACAAGTTGAGGAAAGACGAGCACTGAGAAAATATGTTGGACGAAAGCTTAAAACAGCTTAATGAATTAATGTGTTAGTTATATTTCCCATCAACTATTAATTTTCATCATAGGTCAGTCGAAATTATTATTTCGGATCCTTTGCATTGTTTACTTTTATTATGCGCTTCGACAATTGGATCCTTGCACCTAAATCTTAGTCTAGCTTAGATTGTATTGTATATTCAAGATGATACCAACTCTTGATTACTATCTTGGGGTTTGTGCAGTGGCGGTGCTAAGAGAGTTGGCAAAAATATGTTCTTTTTAAAATAGAAAATTTTTTGTTGATATTTTTTATAATTTATAAAAATTTAAATTAATAATAATAAAATTACACTTTGGTTCCTAAAATTAATATACAATTTAATTTCGTCTTTGTAAATAAATTTTCTGGCTCTGCCTGATTTGTGTAGACTCGGTAAAATTTTTATAATTTTAGAGCGATTTAATTTTATTTGAATAATAATTTAATAGTATTTTTATTTATTTATTATTGTAAGTATTAATAAAAAATAGTTTTTGATATTTTAAATAATGTTAGGTGTTTTGGACGGTAAATGGATTTGAATAAAGGATGTAAAAAACTTTTGGCACATGAACTGGTTTACTTCAAGGTAATGTTGTTTGAATTGGATCAGTTGGTTGATCAATTGGATCGATAATTGATCAGGGCATTGGTTTAGAAAAAGTCATTAGATCAGTTAATTTAGGAATTGATAAGAATCGGTCAAACCTGGTAGTTGAACTAATTTTTTATTGTATTTTATATTTTATGAAATTTTAATGATTTATTCAATCGATCTGGTTGGACCAGTGAACCAGTAGTCGAAATGGTTATCACAGAGTTGTCAATCCGACTGGTTCAATTAAATAAATCATTAAAAATTCATAAAAAATTAAATTGATTCACTATGTCTGTACCGATTCACAGTTCAATCAGTCTAAGACTTTTCTCCAAATCGATTCTTGGTCCGATCAACTAATCTGATCCAGTTCAGATAATCATGGTTTACTTTTTTGGCACGAATAGGGTAATTCAATTAATAAATTTCATAAATGTTGATTTATTTTTTAATGTGATATATACAATTTTATTTTATTTTTATTTTATTTTTATTTTATTTTTACAAATCATTAATATTATTATTGTTATGATACCATTTCAAGTCTACTAATTGTATAGAGTACGTGGCATCTATATTAAGTTTACTAATGGTATACTATACACAAACAATCATCTTCATGTAACAAAGAAATAATTGATTTTACAAAAACACAACAAAATAAAAAATAAGATGTTTATATATAAAAGTGAATGAAAATTAAAATTTTATGAGTATTATTAGATAAATTAAAATTTACATATCGCATCACACGTTGAATCAAGATTTATGTATTATTTTGAGATTTATCTTATTTTTAAAAAAATTAATTCATTCTATAGGAAAAAAAAATACTAATATTCCAATTGTTTGTAATCTATCAATTTAAAAAAAGTTAAAAATAAAACTATAAAATATATACTATAAAAATTAGACAATTGAGAACACTATGTATTAACTTAATGGTCAAGATATTTACTGACTTAAGTATATTATGAATTTAAATCGTGCAAA
>SMMG02000056.1:0-10907 GCA_005393395.2 Gossypium australe
AAATCGTGCGTCGGATAATTGACCTCATGTGGCCTCAGCTGCCGAGATGCGTAAGCCACAACCTTACCTTCCTGCATCAGCACACAACCCAATCCCGTATGTGATGCATCGCAATACACGGTGAATTCCTTACCAGCCTCAGGTTGAATTAGAACCGGAGCTTCTGTCAGAATCTTCTTAAGCTTGTCGAAACTCTCCTGTTGTTTCTCAGTCCAAACAAACGGAACTTCTTTCCTCAACAACTTGGTCATCGGCGCTGCAATCAACGAGAAACCTTCTACAAACCTTCGGTAGTATCCAGCCAAACCCAGAAAACTCCGAATTTCAGCCACTGACTTAGGCGGTTTCTAATCCAAAACTGCCTCAATCTTCCGAGGATCTACTCTAATCCCCTCAGCTGACACTACATGACCCAAGAAAGTCACTTCTCTAAGCCAGAACTCGCACTTACTGAACTTAGCATAAAGCTGCTTCTCTCTCAAAATCTGTAACACCACTCGCAAATACGCGTCATGTTCTTCCTCTGTCCTTGAATACACCAAAATATCGTCTATGAAAACCACAATGAACTGATCCAGATACTGCTGAAACACCCTATTCATCATATCCATGAATGCTGCCGGTGCGTTAGTCAACCCGAACGGTATTACCAGAAATTCGTAGTGCCCATACCGAGTCCGAAACGCTGTCTTGTGAATATCAGCCTCCTTTACCTTCAACTGGTGATACCCAGACCTCAAGTCAATCTTCGAGAATACCGCTGCACCCTTCAGCTGATCAAACAAGTCATCTATCCGTGGCAACGGATACTTGTTTTTAATCGTCAGCTTGTTCAACTGGCGGTAGTCTATACACATCCGCATCGTACCATCTTTCTTCTTTACAAAGAGTACCGGAGCACCCCACGGCGAAACACTTGGCCTGATAAAACCTCGGTCCAACAACTCCTGAATCTGAGCCTTAAGCTCCACCAATTCCTTTGGCGCCATCCTATACGGAGCAATAGACACTGGCGCAGTTCCGGGTAACAGATCTATCCCGAACTCTACTTCACGGTCTGGCGGCAACCCCGGAAGTTCCTCAGGAAACACATCAGCAAATTCCTTAACTGTTTGAACCCTCTCTACAGCAGACTCTTTAGCCTCCAAGGCATACACATTAATCACATACGCTTCACAGCCCTTCCTGACCATCTTCTCAGCTTTCAGAGCAGACACCACATTAGATAAGTAATCCCTCCTATTACCTATCATAGCCACCTCATCACCCTCAGACGTCCTAAGAACCATGCGCTTAGCCGCGCAATCCAACCTCGCCTGGTACTTGACCAACCAATCCATCCCAAGAATCAGATCGAACTCCCCAAAGGGCAGTTCCATCTGATCAGCAGCGAACACTACCCCTTGGAGTTCTAGGGGTACATCTCTAAACAGCTTATCTACTACTACAGAGTGACCTAAAGGGCTAATTACAGTCATCTGTCTAGAAGATATCTCAGAGTCTAAATCCATGGTCTCTACTATACTACTAGCAACGTAAGAGTGTGTCAATCAAAGCAGTAAATGGAGAACCAAAGATCAAAAATGTACCGGTTATGACGTCCGGTGCGTCGCCCTCCTCTCGAAGCCTTGCTGCATACACTAATCCAGGCTGTCTGGCCTCAGAACTACCCGCACCTCTACACGGTGCTCCACGACCCCGACCAGAACCATTATCTCCTCTGCCATTACCACGGCCTCTCTACAGTGGCGGTCCATTACTCCTGAACTGATTACGGCCCTGACTCTCAGACTGAATCCTAGCCAACTTACGCGGACAGTCCCTCACGCGGTGATCTAGAGAACCACACTCAAAATAGCCTTTTCCACCGGTCCAGCAACCTCCCCAATGAGATTTCCCACACTGGTTACACTGTGGCGGTCCTTGCCTAGCAGCAACAAACCTACCAGACTGATTTGGCCCACTCGATCTTGCCCTTTTCTGCGGATTACCCGACGATCCAGAAGACCCAAAGCTCCTCTTGTGCCTGTTCATGTCCATGCCCTGCCTCACCGACTCTTTAACACCCTCGGCTACCTTAGCCTTCTCAACTAAGACAGCAAACTCATGCTCCTGCTGTGGAGCAATCAGCAGTCTCAACTCGTCTCTCAGACCATCCTCGAAACGAACACACCTCTCGTGCTCAGTAGCCACAATGCCCCTAGCATACCGACTCAGCTTCAAGAACTCAGCCTCGTACTCGGAAACAGACTTGCTCCCCTGGACTAGCCTTAGAAATGCTTTCCGCTGAGCGTCGATATAACTAGCCCCAATGTACTTTTTCTGAAATGCAGCCCTGAAATAATCCCATGTCAGATCCTCTACTGCCACACTGTCCCGAACCGTGAGCCACCACTGGTATGACTCATCCCGAAGAAGCGATACTATGCCCTTCAGCTTCTCTTCAGCAGTCAAGTCCAGATCATCCATAATCCGCTCTGTTGCCTCCAGCCAATACTCAGCAGTGCTGGGAGCAACACCAGAAACACCTCGAAAGAATTCGGCCCCGTTTGCTCGGAGTCGCTAAGGCACAGATTTCCTAGCTCCTGCACCACCACCTACTCCAACTACCCTTTCCAACACTCGCAGCATCGCCTGTGACACTGTATCATCCCCAGTCTGATCTTGAAACTCACCACCTCCAGCTGGTGGCGGAACCGGTATCTCATTTTCTGACCCCTGACCGGATCTTACGGGCTCAGAAACTGTCATCCTACCACGACCTCGTCCACGACCACGTCCACCTCTAGAGCTCATGACTAAATTCTCTACGTATCTGATTTAGGAGTTTTATGAATCAGTATTTATTCCACTGTTTTAAAGCAAAGCCTTATGAATATTCAAGAAGCTTTGTTTTCGCGAGTTCACAAAATCCTATCAGTTTCAGTTTCTAAAGTAATCCTACTATTGCTAACCATCCAATCACAGTACATCAAATCACAAGCAATAGTAAGGGGTACTTACCTGGGCGAACTGGTGCCGGAGACTCGATGTCATGCCTTTCAAACCAAGTTTTAAAACAGAATTACTTTAAACAGACTTTCGGAAACCACTTTGGGCCTCAGGCCCACAGCCGAGCCTTTGAACTTGGCTCTGATACCACAATTGTAACACCCCAAACCCGGTCAACACACCACGATCGAATCTGGTATGCTACGAGGGGAAAACATATTTGAGTGGTTAGGTTTTCACTTAAAAGTTTGATTAAAACTCTTTGAAAGTTTTTGGACTTGTAAAAATCTTGGGCATGATTGTTTGAAAACTGATGGTTTATTTGAAAAACTCGGAAATTTCGAAAACTTAATCGCTTATGAAGTTAAGACAGGTTTTTTTTCTCACCTTAAAAGCCCAAGTTGTTTAATATTGTTACTAAAACATTTTAACTTGGAAGAAAGTCGTGTCTCTTTTTTTTTGAAAGACATTTGAGTTCTTTTTATCCCAAATCATAGTGTGATACCCGATGGTATAGTTTAAAACATATCGATTTGTAGTTTTGAAACCGTTGTCTTCCCAAGTTTTAGTAAATTCTTAACTCAATTAATTTATTAAAGCATGTTAAAATCTACTTAAAGCATAAACATAGAAAAACATAATTTTAAAGGCCGTTTACAAACCAAAATAAAACCAAATAGTAATAAATAAGCTAAAGTACCAAATTTTATAAAGTCTGGGCAAATCTTTATTTAAGCATGGCATGAGCACCTCGAGTCCATCCCAGCTCCATGTCCGCGTCTAAGTGTCACCTGAAATGTCAAAGGAGAGGGTGAGTCGCAAGACTCAGTGCATAAGTCCCACTCCCGATAATACAGCATGCTAACACACATCATATCATAGCAACATAATTAATGCACCCCGATCCTAACCATCCATATCACCTTTCTACCCCGTGTGGTACCAAACCACTGGTGGTGCCAAACCACTGGTGACCCAAAGTCACGATATCCATAAGTGTGGTGCCAAACCACTGGTGACCCAAAGTCACGAATAATCCAATGATGGGGCCAACCCATCGTGTGATACCAAATCACTAGCGACAATCCCGTATCTCTCAAGTGGGGCCAACCCACGGTGGTGTTAACCACAGGGACGAGTCGCAATGAGGTGCCAAACCTCTGGTGTCCCAAAGACACAGTGTGATACCAAATCACTGGTGACCGCAGTCACAAATTCGATGATGGGGCCAACCCATCGTGTGATACCAAATCACTGGCGTCAATCCCGAATAATCAACCGTGGGGCCAACCCACCGTGGTACTAAGCCACTGGGACGAGACGCTGAGGTGCCAAACCTCTGGTGACCCAAAGTCACAATATATCATCTGTGGTACCAAACCACTGGAGGTGCCAAACCTCTGGTGTCCCAAAGACACGGATATCATACTCACCCTCCTCTTAATCACCCAACAACATATCATTCTAATGCAAATGACATAAAGCATACAATCATGCTAACATGCTCAAAATAGCATCTCATAATATTTTCATCATAACTCATGATATCTCATACATCATTACAGATTTCGTAATAAAACGGACTTACCCGTATCCGTGCTTATACCCCATCGGGTACCAAATCCATCCATCATATTGTTTCACTTTAATAAGTAATCAGGTTATTAATCATATTACTAAACAGAAGTGTGTTAGTTTACACACCTGGTAAATCGCAAATCTAATCCCAAAGAGCTCGTCTAAAACCCTTGATCACCTCGACAACTTTGATCCTAAAATCGGCCAACCAAGGGGTTAGCACACATATCATTCGGCCATAACCATTTAAACCAAAAAAAAGGGGTTTATCAATTAACCCTCACCTTGCAATCGTTTGGTTTCCTACCAAACCCGAACCACAATGGTTCCTCCTTCAACAATCGGCTACACCTTAAAAAGAGAACGATTAATCCTTTGAACCCTTAGACTTAATCGAAACTAAACAAATAGACTAATAATAATAGTACCAATCACTTACCACTACTTACCAAACAGTTAATCGAAAGAAGAAGGCTCCACTTGTCTCCTTCAACAAACTGTATGTCCTATAATGAAGTCGATTACACAAGAGATTAGCTTTCTTTCAACAATTGCCCAAAGTCATCCTTAGCCTTACCAAAATCGATAGAGCACAAGAGAGAAAAGGAAAAGAATATTCGGCTAGCACTTACCTTATTCCAAACCCGATTGAACACTACACAAGAGAGGTCCACACCACTCCAATATTCGGCCAAGAGAGAACTACTAGGTGAGGGGTTAATATTCGGCCAAAGTAAGAACAAATGATAGAAGGAAATTTCGGCAGCACAAAGGAGGGATTCGGCTAGTATTTTAAAAGTGAAGCAAAAGAAATATATGATCAAGAAGAAGAAGAGAATCGGCCAAGGTTCTGAGAAGAAGAGAAAAATGCACAAGGGGTAGGTGCTTTCGGTTTAAGAAGAAAGAAATGGAAAAGATGTTTGGAGAATGAAGTTTCAGCTACAATGTTTTTAAGCAAAGAATAAGGAAAACAAATGTGAAAAGAGAGGATAGTGGTTTCGGTTTACACAATTGAAAGAAAGGAGAAGAAATGGGAAGGAATATTCGGCTACCAAAGAAAATTAGGAAGAAACAAGCAAATTTCGGCAGTATGCTCTTGAACTTTCGGTTTCAAAAGAAAATGAAAGAATTTTGTTTGCTACCCCCCTATGACCGAAAATGCACCAAAATCCAAGTGGATTTCGGCACTTCCCCACTCCCTCACAACCAAGCCGTCCACTCCCCCAAACTCTCCAAAGAATCGGCCACAACTCCCCCCCAAACACTCCAAGCCTTCCATTCAAATTAGTTGAACCAGTCAACCTCCACCATTTACTCTCCACCATCATTCAAATGGGTAGACTAAGTCCAAGGCAGAGTTTGAACTGCCTACAACCTCTTCCTTCTATGCCGTCAAAAAGAGTGCAAAAATGTGGGATCTCCGCAGCTCGAACACAAGACCTCCACCCTTGCATTTGACGCTAACCACAAGCTCCAAGTGGCGCCTTGCTTTGCCACTTTGCCAGCTCACCTTTTGCTCAAAAACACCAAATAATACTCATATATCCCAGCTCCCTCAGCTCCTCTTACTTAGGCCTAAAACAAAAATTTTCCCACCTACTCAGGCATACCCCTAGCCTACAATTATGCCCCTAAGACACCAAAACAGCAACATAGCACACCAAACACATGCAAAACATGCCATAACAAAAATAGCCCCTAACCCGGGATATTACAATAATAAGGAGACCATGGGGAGCTAGAATATCAAGTTAGATTCAAGAAATAGAAGCCGGAGGAGAGAGAAAATCAAGTTAAAGATTGAAATCAATATGACAAGGTAAGAATATCAAGATTTCAATATATTTTTTAAGTTTGATATTATTGAAAAAGTATGGAAATGATGTTAAAGTAGAGTTTTCTTATGTAAGGTTCTATGTTCTTGATATGTTAGTGAAGGGAAATAAGAGAAAGTGATGGGAAATAATGTAGAGAAATGAAATAAGGGTGTTATAAACTTGGTAATCAACATTTTGCACTAAAACAGTTTTGGGCAGCAACAATAGTCTAACTTTGAAAAATCACAAAAAACTGTAGAAATCGAATGAGGTTGAGTGAAATATGAAATTAAATTTTATTGAGTCTAGTTTCTGATAGAAGAAACGGTTTAAGTAATGGAATTGTAAATTACGAGTTATAATAAATTTTATGAGACAATGTCAGAATAATTTCGGGTTCCTCTGTTTTGACTTTGGAAAATCATAAAAAATTGTAAAAAAATAACTTGGAGTTTAAATGATATGTTAAATTATTAATGAGTCTATTTTCAAGAGAAACAAACAAAAACATCATCTAAACCCTGTATTAAGATATAATTAATTTTTAGTGAAGAAAGGTCGAAACTGTCAAACAACAGAACAGGGATAAATTTGAAGATTTTACTGTACTTATTGACTAAACTATAAATTCTGAAATTTTTATGGTAGAAATATATTTGAGTCTAGTTTCTAAAACATCAAGCGGATCTTAATTTAGAATTCTGTAGCTCAAGATATAAATAATTTAGTGACTATGACTCAAGTGGACAACTTGTTATGAACATATAAGTAAATAGGGAAATTATATATATACATTAAGGATATGGAATGGAGAGGAGGAGGAAAATATATGAATATTCAGCTAGTTTGGGTTTTCATTAAAAAATTGATAATTTGCATGTTTTAGACTCAGGGGATAAATTGAATAAAAGTAAATTTAGGGGCAATTTTGTAAAAATGTCAAAAATGACCAAATTGAAGGAAATGAATTGTTTTATTGTCTAAATTAATAAATTGAATGAAATTATTAATTTAGATCAAGATTGGGTGAAAAATCGAGGAAAATAGAAATTTCCAAAATGTCCCTGAATCGTGGTATTTTTGCAATTTAGCCAGGTAAGTTCATATGGTTGAACTTTTATGATTATTTGTTAACTTTGAAATGATATAATGTATTATTTCATGTGTTTGTCATTGAATTGTGACTATTGAAAGTATAAGAAAAGTGATTTGAAACTTCAAATTGGGTAGAACACTAGATTGAGTACGATCGTTCAGTGACAAGTGAAATGATAAGTGATGAATTGACGGATAAGACCATGGTTGGACCATGGCAAGTGTGTAAATGTAAGACCATAGCTGGGCTATGGCATTTCAGTGAAAAGACCATAACTGGGTTATGACATCGTGAATATAAGACCATGGTTGGACCGTGGTGATATATGTGCATATCTAAGACCATAGCTGGGCTATGACATCATAAAGATGATAAGACCATATCTGGGATATGGCACTACGTGAGTAAGACCACGGCTGGGCCATGGCAATACAAGTGTAAAACCATAGTTGGACTATGGCATAAAGAAAACGATGTACTCAAATTTGTAAGACATTCTCTAATTTGACAAAAATTGGTAAGTGACATATGAAATTAATATTGAAAGACTTATGGTTATTATTGATATTGATCTGAAATAAGTGTACCTATTGATATTAAATGATCCAATGGGCAAAGTTCTTATATGAGATAACATGAGCTTGAAATGAATTATTACCGGTATATACCTGAAATACATGGAAATGATGGTACATGAAATATTGATATAATGAAATGAATGATATATGTTATGAAGAAATGTAAAAAGAATGATATGTATTATGACATGTAAATATGTGATTATCTTTATTATGTTGATACGAGGAAATTATGTATGTTGTGATGAGTAACAAACTCAAGTGCAACCTGTTGGGAAAATAAGTTTATCAATGTTGAAATTATATGTTGTTGCTTGATACTTAGACAAATGCCAAGCTATTGGAATGGTGATATGTTTATTATATGATGCATTGGAATGGTAAGTATTAAAGTGAAAATACGTTAGTACTCAGGAAAGAGTGGTAAGGTTTAAATTATTCATTTTCTTATAAAATGACTTATCATGTGATCAATTCGAAGAAAAAAACTTTGGCTAAATGCACTAGTTTGTTACCATGGTTGAATGATATGTTTTTTGACTTGTGTCATGCATTGGAATAAGTGTGGAAAGTAAAGAAATACAAATGAAAATAAAGAAACTTGGAAGAATTAAAGATATTAAAATTTTACTAAGCTTGGGATAATATGTATAAGTAATGTTGTGGATTTATTCACCTTGTGAATTGATGAATATAGCTTCATGAGTGTTGGGATTATCAAAAGCTCGATTAGGTTAGAGTCTTGTCAGAGATATATCATACTATCCTTTGGTTCTATCGGTAATTGTTGGATTATTGGTTTTGGTTATAATGGCATGTATAGGTTAATTTGGCCAATGATGACATGTAAATGATTGGTTATGACTAGTCATTGGAACGGCTAGTGATGAATATTTTTTGGTGTTTATGTATAAAAGTCCATATCATGGTATGTGTTTGAAATGGTTGATTGATAAAAATTGTATTGGCATATTGATGATTGAAGTTAGTTAGCATATTTGTTATAATATGCAAAAATGTGAAATTCGTATATAGGCAAATATGAGTTTAAGATTAATACGAAAATAAATTATCATTTGAGGTATCTATGGGTACATTGGTTGTATGTGGTTAATTTTCATGTATAAGACTTGATTTTGGTATGAATTAATTGCCATGAAATAGCCTATTTTCGTCCACACAGGCAGAGACATGGGCGTGTGTGACACACAACCTAGCACATGGGCATGTGGCCTGGCCGTGTGTTCCCTGCGCCTTTAAAATTTTAAAACAGAAAGTTATACGGCCTGGACACACGGGTGTGTCCCTAGCCGTGTGAGCAACATGGCCTACACACCGGGCATGTGACCCCTGTACATGAGAAAATTTTAAATTTCGTGAAAACTTTTTCTATGTTCCCAATTTAGTCCTGACTCAATTCTAATGTATATTTAGGCCTCGAGGGTCCATCTTAGGGACATTATGGTTAATATCGAAAAATGAACAGTAATGATACGAATTTTCTATAAATGTTTTAAAACTCTGGTAATGCTCCGTAACCCTGTCCCGGTGACGGATACGGGGTTAGGGGTGTTACAGGTTATTTGGTGTTGCATCTTCTTCTGCAATTATATTGAGAAATATATTAAAGCAAACATGAACAAATCAAATCAATCTAAAGAGGCATGGATTCCAAATATCTTTAATGGTCATGAATAACATTGTATGATTAATTTTAGAATGTCAAGAATTGTATTCACAAGTTTGTTGAGTGTTTTGAAAACCTGATACGATTTGCAAAGTTCAGGAAACATTTATTCTCATGAAATGTTGGGTATCTTTTCACACATCTTGGGCCTTGGTGTAACAGTTACTCAATATTGAGAGTGATTTCAAAGGCCTAGGGGGACAATAAGTCTATATTTTGTTATTGTGCTTGAGATTACAAAGGTCTAGAGATTTCAAAGTTTTAAAGATGACCATTGATATAATTGCACAGCTGATTATACTTTTAGCTCAATGAAGGAACAAATATGTGATTCTAAAGATATGCTACATTTTAAGGCAAAAGTTTAAAATTATAATATTATGTTTTAATGTATTAGTTTACTTAAAATATGCATGTGTACTAATATGATTGTTTTTTAAGATTGCATAACTGCAATTGATGGTACACATGTTCTGTTATTCTTCCACCAAACGAACAAATTCCCTACATAGGAATAAAAAGTGTCTTAACTCAAATGTTATGGCAGTATGTGATTTTAATATGTTCTTCACATTTGTCGTAGTTGGATGGGAAGAACCAACATATGACACTAGAATATTTATTGATATAATTCGAGATCCAAGATTAAACTTTCCACACCTACCAAATGGAAAATTATTTGATCCATTTTTTTCTTTTAAATAATAAAGTATAAGCTCTTTAATTGTTTTTGTTAGGATCGACCCGATTAAGAAATAAGAAAAAAATAGCAAACTAAATTGAGAAATTGACACAAATTTAACGTAGAAAAATTCCTCAAATAGGATAAAATCACGGGTAAAGATAATTTTACTATAATGGAAAAAGAACGAAGAGTACAAAAGATGGAGATAAAAACTAAACCCCGAAAACCTGAAAACAAAGAACCCTCGAAACGTAAACACAAAATTCTCTAAATGTGTTATGAGTTCTAATCTCTAATGGGTGTATTTCTAATGTTGTAAAAAAGCCTATTTATAGGCTAAATTCATAGGTCAAATAATAAAATAATCTAAACTAATCAGTGTTTGATTGAAACAAATAAACAAAGTTCAACTAGAAGATTACTTCTCAAATTTGACTGAAATATGAGTCATACTTAACAAATCTCCACCTTGACT
>SMMG02000056.1:12746-26363 GCA_005393395.2 Gossypium australe
AAAATATCAAACGGCCCATATAGCAAATTATCAATCGGCCCATATAGCAAAAATATCAAACGGCCCATATAGCAAATTACCAATCGGCCCATATAGCAAATTACCAATCGGCCCATATAGCAAATATCAAACGGCCCATATAGCAACATATTTCAATTGGCCCATAAAGGGTATTTTCGTAATTCGGTCCATAGGGACATTTCGTAATTCGGCCCATTAGGGGCATTTTCGTAACTCGGCCCGTAAGGGCATTTTCATAATTCGGTAATCGTACCCACTAAGGGTAATTCGGTAATTTACCCTCTAAGGGTATGATGGTAATTTCGCAACCTAGGCTCAATTACTAATTTGGGGCATAAAATCGAAACTGTTCATCTGCGTCATACTAACTAAACTGACTATAACTCGAGTAGGAAACTCAAAATCTAAATCCGTAAATTTTCCTTGAAAACTAGACTCGTATATTTTCTATAATTTTCCAGAATTTTTAGCTTAACCATTTAGTACAGTTTATTCCTTAAAATTTCCTTGTTTCACTATCCAACGATTCTGACCTCTCTTACCTTAATCTCAAATATCTACTGTACGCTTTTCATATACTGCTCCCACTTGTTTCTATTGAAATTAGGTTCACTAAGAAATCTATACATATCAATTGTAACTCTTAATTCACTTTGTACAATTTTATACGATTTTCCAAGACAGAATAGAATACCCCGAAGTCATTCAGAACCAGTCTCACTAAAATTAACATATCTCAGAATATAAAATTCCTTTTCCTTCTTCGTTTCTTCCATATTAAAATAGACACAGTAAGCTTTAATCTAATATCTTATTACTTTGTAATTCCTTTTATCCAATTTTTCGTGATTTTTCAAATACACATCACTATTTCTGACCGAAACTATTTTATTACAAAATACGATTACCACTACGATCATATGCACGCCCGAGTGATCACGGATGCCGATTATCAGTTTTATTCAGTATTTTGACCGATTCACAGAATATTTCATACAAACTTTCAGAGAAGTGTGAGATTACACACCATTTCAGATACGTATACGGAAGGTACGGGATTACACACCTTATTCGGAATCCGTAACACGATACTCTCCGCGGCACCTAAAGGTACAATCGGTCAACTATTAGTCCAAAACCCAATTTACAAATTCAACCAATATTGTGATTGATTAACAGTCTATCACTTACCAACAATCCAAGTCTCTTATTACGAGGGATAGGTGTTCGATTGGCCCTCCGATAAAGTACTTCGAGTCCTTAGAAGTGATTAACACAAAAACAATGTTAGCCACACCTTATTCGGCTTGAGAAAGAATCACCACAATACACCCCCTGCACCTATATACAGCTTGGAAGAAAAGAAAAAGAAATGAAAAGAGGAATATACGATCACTTACCGATTTGATTAAGAAGAGATTGTCCAACACGAAAGGAAAAGAAATGGTGAAGAAGTAGGGTGGTAATAGGTTCGGCTATGGAGAGAATCGAACAATTATATTCAGCTATCAAGGAAGGTGGAAAGAAAATGAGTATGTGACCAAACAAAAGAGAAAAGCAATGCACTATTGTGCTAATATGTTTCGGCAAGGAGGGTTGCAAAATTGGGACAAATGACACAAAGTTGCCAAAGGGAATTTTGCCAAAACACTACTAAGTCTTAACCAAATGCCAAAATAAAAAAAATTCAGCTACCTATTCTCCCCAAAACCGTCCACATGCATCCCCCCTAGGATAAGAGTTTGGCCACCCAAGCTTTCCAAAACATCACCCACGAAATAAGCCTCATGTCCCCCTTGTCGTAACCATTTTCTTGACGAAACGGGAATCGACTAAAAATAAGGGAGTCGCCACCGATTATTTTGGTGTGATCGGGTCACCTTTATTTTAATAAAACATTTTGGTTTATTAAAACGGCATTTTGGTCTACGAAATTTGAGAAAAACGGATTCGGGAGTCGGTTACGTGCAAGGAAGGATTAGCACCCTTGCGACGCCCAAAATTGGTACCAAATTGATTGATTAATATCCCAATGCTAAAAACTTGAAAATACTTAGGGTAGGAAAATGAAGGAATTAATTAAATCGGGATTGAATCTCAAGATCCACTCGTTTCAAAGGAATAAGATTGTCATACCCAGCACGTTAGGATGTGACGCCTTTATACTTTGACGTTGAGATCATCTTTAATCTTCAAACCACGCGAAGAAGGGTATTCGAATATTTAGTCAAAAGAAATATCAACATCCAGCACGTTAGGATGTGATCTTTCGAACTTCTAAACACTTGAATATTGCCTTGTTTTTTTTTTTTTGAGAAAAATTTAAGTACGTGAAATCTCAAAATGAACTCAGTGTGTACAACATATTTGATGGGAGGCATACATGTATTGGAATTTTGAAGCATGCTATGATCCGAGGTGCACAAATGTTAAGTAACGTACGTGAAGACAAATATTTAAAGTTAATAATTAATGCACGAAAATAATACATTGAAAATAGACAAATATATATATATATATATATATATGTAAATAAAGTGGGAATGAAAAGGAAATAGGTTAAATAAATAGATAGATTTAGAGGAAGCTTACATACATAAATGGATAAACGTATATACACATATATAAAATAATGTGAAAATAATGACATGCACATATAGTGTAAAAGTAGTTTCAATATAAACTATAGGCATATATAAATAAAGAATATATTCGTATATATAAAAATTCACAAAAATGATACAAAAAATAATATCTAGAACCGTAGTTGACATATGCAGTACTTATTTTAAAAGGATAAAAAAAACAGTAAACAGATAGCCACATGAAATAGTAAGGGGACCATATTAAAATCAAAACAAAATCAAAGAGTTAAGAGTAATAGACTAAAGAAATCAAAAAGGGATTAAAATGCGAGGTGTACGAATGAGCATGGACCAGACGCGCAATTATTCCACTTTCCATGCGTAGAGTTTAAAAGTGGGCCGAATTGAAGTGGCACGCAAATTTTGGGTAAAATTAAAGAAAATAAATAAACAGGGGAGGACCTAATTAAAGCGCATAAAAAAGGAGGGGCTGGTTGCATAAATAACCCAATGGCCACAAGAACACGCGGATTCCTGCTTACGGGCCGGGTCAAATGCGGGTCATGCTTCTGCTTAAACGACGCCGTTTCGTCAACAACATATAAGGTCTATAGTTCTTCAAATCAGATCCTAACCCTAATCATTTTCCCAAAACTCAGCCGCCTCCTAACCTCTTCCCTAAGACCGTTTCTTCCTCCCCTCTCTTCTCTCCTTTTGTTCCCGACGATCGGGCTCCCCTGTCTTGTTGGTTCACAGGTCCTCGCACCACCACTGGATACGGTGGCCGAGGTTGCACAGAGAGGATCCCGTTGGTTCCCCTTCGGAACTCGTTCGCACCAAGCCCTGGCTCCCCGACGCTTGCAAGAAGAAATCCCCCTTTTGGGGGTTTCGGGTTAGCCCTGACGCTAGGGAGGAGTCTCCGGTGGCGAACTCCCAGACTCAGGTAAGTTTCCTCTTTACTCTTCTTTTGATTTTTTTTTTACGACAGTTCTATTTTATAAATATGTACTTTTAAACAAAATATATGATGAAAATAAATAGACAACAATAGAAAGTATAAAAGCTAAATCAACCTTGAGTTCTTATTCTTTCTGATTACCGATGATGCGTACAAAAATCTGTTTTTTTTTTGTTCTTGTCTTTTTGCTTTTGATTTCGTGTGTTTTTTTTCTAACCGCATTCTCCCCTCCTTTTAGAACATTGATTTGAATGGCTTTATAGCCGAAAATCCACTGTCTTCTTAGTATATTTTTATTCTATGCTTTTGTGCTCTTCTGTTTCTCTGTTGCTTGTTCTTCTTTTGCAGAGGATGGACACGGCTTGGGGCGTAGAGCACGATAGGCGCGGGGAACTGAAGCGACTGATGCGTATGGGGAGCGGGGTTGCCGAGGAGCATGGGGGGACTCGATCGGTTGGAGGCGTGGGTACTGGAACCGACGCGTGGTGGCCAGACGAAGCGAAGCGCGCGTGAGGCAGACGCGCGAGGCAGACGCAAGGCTGGTGGCGGCTTGTGGGGAGGGAACCCTAGGGTTCTGAGAAATTATTAATTTTGGGCCAATTGGGCCTCTGTTTTTTTTGTACTGGTCTTTGGATTTTTGATTTAGGCCTGATATTTAGTTGTGTAACTGGGCCTGGACTCGTTCTGTAAATGGACATTTATATGGAGCAGTTTTACTGGGTTTATTTGGTTTTATTCCAATTTTTGATTTTGCAATTGGGCTATTGGGTCTGTTTTAGTTGGGTTTGGTTCAATGGATTGTTGTATTTGGGTTTAGTGGGTCTGATGATTGGGCTAATTTGGACTTGGGCTTTGTAAATGGACTTCGGCTATTATTAATGTAATTGGACATTTATTCGGGGCCACTTTCTGTTTGTTATTATTATTTGATTTCCTTTGTTTCCATCGCTTTGGTAATGATTGCTTAATGGGCCTAGGGCCAAAATTGGTTATCACAGCTGCCCCTCTTTGCTCGTTGTCGTGAAACGAGAATAGAGCAAGACTAAAAAACTAACCAATTTTGCCCGGTCTTGGCGCATTTGGGCTATTTAGCCCTTGTCTTCCTCAAACATCTCCAAACTCCACTGTTGCTTTTGCGTGTCATGACCTGTAGCTTCAATCTGTTTTTCCTCAATCTTAAAAAGGATGAGATTTGCTTGCTTCACAATACTGAGATTTGTAGCTTCGATATACCAAGCGCTCCACTGGGAATCTGAATTTTTCGAACCGCTTCCCTGTTCTCACCCCATGAATCGACTCTTTTTTTTTTTTGAGAAAACGAGAATTGAAAAACAGAAATTGAAAATACCTTAGCGCGTGACCCGCTGCATCAACTCACCTCTCACAACATGAATTGATATTTTGAAAAGAAATGTAACGACAGAAATTAAATACCTCGGCGTGTATCGAGGCCCAACTCACCTCTCGCATTATGAGTTGATTTTCGAACAGAAATTTAAAGGCTGAAATTAAATACCTCGGCGTGCCCCGAGGCTCAACTCACCTCTCGCAATATGAGTTGATTTTTGAAACGAAATGTGATGACATAAATTAAATACCTCGGCGTGTGCCGAGGCCCAACTCACCTCTCGCATTATGAGTTGATTTTTGAACAGAAATTTAAAGGCTGAAATTAAATACCTCGGCGTGCCCCGAGGCCCAACTCATCTCTTCATTATGAGTTGATTTTTGAAACGAAATGTGACGACATAAATTAAATACCTCGGCGTGTACCGAGGCCCAACTCACCTCTCGCATTATGAGTTGATTTTTGAACAGAAATTTAAAGGCTGAAATTAAATACCTCGGCGTCTCCCGAGGCCCAACTCATCTCTTCATTATGAGTTGATTTTTGAACAGAAATTTAAGGACAAAAATTAAATACCTTGGCGTCTCCCGAGGCCCAACTCACCTCTTCATTATGAGTTGATTTTAAAACTTATTCTCTGGTGGAATTCGAACGTCTTTCTTCCTTGATTTGGTACAACTATCACCAGAATTTCTTGCTTCGTTGGCGTACCTGTATGTGTCATGCGTGATGTTATCATGTTATGCATATGTTTGTCTTAAATGCTCTTATGCCTATGTGATTATGCCATGCGTTCTCGATTTGTTTGTCGTGTATCTCTTGTTATGACGACTTGTACCCACTGCTTCGATTCTTGATTTTCTTTCAGTTTTCGTACTAGTGCTCAAGTTTTACTAGTAGCCTGTACCTCTCATATATCACCCATTTTGTCTTCTGGTTGAACTTTTGTCTTTGCTTTGAGGTTTCTTGTACTTACCAGGTTCTCGTCCAGGTAATGCTCAATGCTGCTTTTGTTCAAAGTATGTAATTTCACTATTTACCTTTTAACGAACCAAACACAAAATGCATGATACTGGCCAGGTAGGTGTGAAAGAGATACCTTATGTTTGTATTTATTTCAAAGCAACAAGGAAAGAAAATTGACAAGGAATGATTCAATAAAGAAAACATAAAAAGAAAGTAGATTCAATTGTCAATAATGCTCTAGATATCTAACGCATGAACCTCTCCATGCTCCTTCACCCTGAATCCCCCTTTGAGTGAAGCTTCTTGCGTAGCAGACCCTGAGCTTCTGAATCCGCTTCAAATATTATAAACTCGCCCCTTGACTCCCCATTCCAACGTTCTTGCCCTTTGTGTGTACATCCTCTTCGTTAGGACGCCTTTTCAGGTTTTCATCCCAATTGTGTTTATCAAGACGCCCTTTCGGGTTTTCATCCTGACTTCTTTTTTTTCCTTTTTTTTTTAGGGGTAGTACTTCTTCACGGCGTCCGAGTTTACTGGATTCGGTACCTCTTTCCCATCCATCTCGGTGAGAGTCAAAGCTCCACCCGAGAAGGCCTTCCTTACGACATAGGGTCCTTCCCAATTCGGTGCCCATTTTCCTCGAAAGTCTTTCTGTATAGGGAGGATCTTTCTCAACACGAGCTCTCCTTCGCGAAACTCTCTTGGTCGTACCTTCTTGTCATGGGCCGTGATCATTCTTTTCTGGTACATTTGTCCATGGCAAATTGCTTTTAAGCATTTTTCCTCAATCAGATTCAGTTGGTCATATCGAGCTTGTACCCATTCTGATTCTTTCAGTTTTGACTCCATTAAGATTCGTAAAGAAGGGATTTCCACCTCGATGGGCAGTACAGCTTCCATTCCATATACTAGAGAGAAAGGAGTTGCCCCCGTGGAGGTCCGCACACATGTACGGTATGCATATAGAGCAAATGGGAGCTTCTCATGCCAGTCTTTATATGTCTCGGTCATCTTTCCAATGATCTTCTTAATATTTTTATTGGCCGCTTCTACCGCTCCGTTCATCTTAGGGCGATAGGGTGAGGAATTGTGATGCTTTATTTGAAATTGTTCGCATACTTCCTTCATCATCTTATTGTTCAGATTCAAAGCGTTATCCGAGATGATTTTCTCAGGCAGCCCGTATCGACATATAATCTCCTTTTTCAAGAATTTGCAAACCGCGGTTTTTGTCACATTTGCAAACGAAGTGGCCTCAACCCATTTTGTGAAGTAATCTATGACCACAAAGATGAATCGATGGCCGTTAGAGGCCTTCGGGGAAATTGGACCTATAACATCCATGCCCCACATGGAAAAGGGCCACGGGGAGGTCATCACGTGGAGGGGCGAAGGTGCCGTATGAATTTTGTCGCCATAAATTTGACATTTGTGACACCTTCGTGCATAGCTGATACAGTCACTTTCCATTGTCAACCAGTAATAGCCGAGTCTCATAATTTTCCTGGCCATGGTGAAACCGTTGGCATGTGTTGCACAAGTTCCTTCATGCACCTCTTCAAGTATTTTTTTGGCTTCGACATTATCCACGCATCTTAGAAGCACTTGATCTTTTCCTCTCTTGTATAGGATGTCCCCATCAAGAACAAATTCTGCTGCCATTTTTCTAATTGTTCTTTTGTCGTTCTCGTTTGCTTGCTCTGGGTACCTTTGATGTTTGACATATCCTAAGATATCATGGAACCATGGTCGTCCATCCGTCTCTCTTTCAACGCTAAAACAATGCGCCGGGGCCTCATATATGCTCATCTGGAGAGGCATTACTTCCGCTTCTCGATTCGCTTTGAACATAGAAGCTAAGGTGGCCAAGGCATCAGCCAATTGGTTTTCCTCTCGTGGGAAGTAATTAAAGGTCACCTCTTCGAATTCTTTGACCAGATCCATAACAAGATCGTGATATTTGACCAAATTTATGTCTCTCACTTCCCAATCTCCACGGATTTGGTAAATCACCAATGCTGAATCCCCTGATACCTTTAGGATTTTGATGCCTCGTTCAATAGCTGCGCGGAGCCCCATGACGCAAGCCTCGTATTCCGCTATGTTATTGGTACAGAAGAAGTTTAATCGGGCAGTGAATGGATAATGATTCCCTTTCGGTGACACCAAGACCGCTCCAATCCCATGCCCTAATGCATTTGATGCCCCGTCAAAACTCATTTTCCATGACTCTTCTTTTGACGATTCGCATTCTTTTTCTGTGATGCACATCAAATCTTCATCCGGGAAGTGAAATCTTAATGGCTCATATTCTTCTGTGGTTCGGGCTGCTAGGAAGTCGGCTATTGCGCTCCCTTTTATCCACTTTTGGCTCACATAGATGATTTCGTACTCCGATAGCAGGATCTGCCATCGCGCCATTCTTCCTGTGAGTGCAGGTGATTCCATCATGTATTTTATTGGGTCCAATTTAGAGATTAACCATGTCGTATGATACAACATATATTGTCTAAGCCTTCGAGCTGCCCAAACCAGAGCACAACAGAATTTTTCGATTGATGGATATTTTGCTTCATACTCTGTGAACTTCTTACTGAGGTAATAGATCGCCCTTTCTCTTCTCCCCGACTCGTCATGCTGCCCCAGTACGCAACCCATTGAATTTTCGAACACCGTCAGGTACAGTATTAACGGTCTCCCGGGAGTCGGTGGTACTAGCACAGGGGGGTTAGACAAATATTGTTTTATTTTGTCGAAGGCAGTTTGGCAGTCCTTGTTCCATTCCCCAGGATTGTGTTTTCTCAATAGTCGAAAAATTGGGTCACATTGGTTGGTAAGTTGAGCAATAAAACGGGCGATGTAATTTAACCTTCCTAGAAATCCTCTGACTTCTTTTTGTGTCTGTGGAGGTGGTAATTCTTGTATGGCCTTTATTTTGTCGGGATCGACCTCGATACCTCTCTCGCTAACGATAAAGCCCAGTAGTTTTCCCGAGGTTGCTCCAAACGTACACTTAGCTGGATTAAGCTTTAGTTGAAACTTTCTAAGTCTTTCAAACAATTTCCGGAGGTTTCCAACATGCTCTACTTCTCCCCGAGATTTGGCTATCATATCGTCGACATAAACTTCTATCTCTTTGTGCATCATGTCGTGAAACATCATCACCATTGCCCTTTGATATGTTGCCCCAGCGTTTTTTAATCCGAACGGCATCACTTTGTAGCAAAACGTTCCCCACATCGTCACGAATGTAGTTTTTTCCATGTCCTCAGGGGCCATCTTTATTTGGTTATAACCCGAAAATCCATCCATAAAGGAAAATAACGAATGTTTTGCCGTGTTATCTACCAACGTATCGATGTGTGGCAAGGGAAAATTATCCTTGGGGCTTGCTCGATTCAGATCACGATAGTCCACACACATTCTCACCTTGCCGTCCTTCTTTGGTACTGGGACTATATTAGCCACCCATTCCGGATATTTGGAGACTTGTAAGAAGCCGGCGTCGAACTATTTTTTGACTTCCTCTTTTATCTTTAAGAGCATTTCGGGTCTCATCCGTCTTAGCTTCTGCTGAATCGGCCTGGATTCTGGCTTCACAGGGAGCCTGTGGACCACTACATCTTCGCTTAAACCCGGCATGTCCTGGTATGACCATGCAAACACGTCTTTGTATTCATGAAGCAGGGTGACCAAGTCGTGTTTGGTGGACTCTGAGATGGAGGTCCCGATTTTCACTTCTTGCCTCTTTTCTTCGTTTCCCAGGTTCACCGTCTCGATAGATTCTTGGTGGGGGAGTATCTGTTTATCCTCCTGTTCTATCATCTTTAGTAAGTCAGGGGTCGAGACAAAATCTTCGGCATCCTCGTCGGCTTCGAATTCTCCTAAACAAATCACTTGCTCAAAGTCGATTTTAGGATCAGTAGCAGGATTGTTTACGCTGTCATTATCTGAGCACCTGACAAGTAAAAAGAAACTATAGAGAAATATCGAGGTATTGGAAACAAAAATGTGCTTCTACGACATGAATGTATGTCATGAGAAGAGGGAATAGACATGAGGCTAATGGGAATGAGAGACAGTGACAAAATGCATCTTCATTGATTGTTCATTTAAAAGTTAGACAGCTGATACAAACTTTTATAACAAATTCCCCTTCGACTTAGAGGAATAACGAAGGTTGTCATTGAGAATTACTTTGGAGGGATCCTAGAAACTACAAGAAGATCTTCAGCGGTCCAATTGTTCAACACATATCCAGGAGGGCCGAGGCGTATCTTTGAAAGGCCCTTCATCGCATCGTCCACTTTGTCGATGACGTTTATGTGGAAGTTCTGGAGATCCCTCTCAACTAGTAGCAGCGTGTTTCGTGAACTACCTCCCTCTGGGTACATCATCCCTGCGGACGTAAAAGTTTTCGCTAAGGGTGGGTATGTCATGGGCTCCCATTCTACCTCCCGACCCGAGGCTCTTGCGATCCTTTTTCCTTGATCTTTCTGCAGTTGTCTCCTTCTTTGCCATCCATCAGGTTGGAATCCTAAGCCGTACGGAGCCTTGTGGTGTACAGGATTTAGCGCTCTAGCTATCCCTTGTTGGTATCTTCCTAAACCCTTTCCTGCTCGGGCACCTTTTCCTACCGTCAGCTTGACCCCTATTTTGGTGTTTCTCGACAGCTTGGGTGTGGGAGTCCTATCTCCTTCGGCGACAAATGTAGCGTTGATGAATTCGAAGGAACGGAAGGAGCATTCTGGCACATCTTTGTTTGCCTCGATGTAGGGTGTGTCAGTAGATAGCGATGCGACGATGTCTTCTTCACCGGCGATCGTGATCAGGCGGTTATCCATAATAAACTTTATTTTCTGATGAAGAGATGAAGGGATAGCTCCTGCGGAGTGGATCCAGGGCCTTCCTAAGAGGCAATTATATGAAGGAGCAATGTCCATGACTTGGAATTCGACATTGTATGTGCACGGGCCCACCTCTAAAGGGATCTCGATTTTTCCCATAACTTCCCGTCGTGTTCCATCAAATGCCCTTACCGCGGAGTGACAAGGCCTCAGGTAAGACATGTCGACGGGCATCCTAGACAGTGTAGCTAACGGCATGACATTCAGCGCGGACCCGTTGTCAATAAGCACATGCGGTATTATATATCCTTTGCACCCGGTCGTGATGTGCAATGCTTTAACAGAGCCCCTACCATTTGGTGGTATTTCGTCATCGCTGAAGGAGATGAAATTATCTGCGTTTAAATTGTTCACCCACCTATCGAGTTTTTCAATGGGCACATTGCTTGGCACATAGGCTTGGTTCAACACCTTCAGTAAAGCGTTTCGATGTGGCTCTGAGTTCAACAATAGGGATAATACTGAGATTTTTGCCGGTTGTTTATTCAGCTGCTCCACGACATTGTATTCGCTGTGCTTAATGAACTTTAAGAATTCCTGTGCCTCCTCCTCATTCACCGGCTCCTTAGTTCCTTGCTCAGCTTGTATTTCAAACTTGCCCTCGGCCTCGTGTATTGGTGCCTTCCCTTTCTGACTCGTGTCAATGGCTTTCTTCTTTGTCTCAACCATCTCAGGGAAATAACACCTCCCACTGCGGGTAAAATGCCCCACCTCACTGACGTTTCCAGTTGTAGCCTCGGGTATGGCGACATTGACATCATACTTCCATGGCACTGCCTTGCTATCCTTGTAAGGAAAAGGGGACGGTACTTGGATTATCATTTTTGGTTTCCTCTCTTCCTTCTTTGCCTCGTAATAGATTACCAAAGGCCGATCGGCACTGTAAGGAGGTCCTGATGATTGGCCCTCAGATGCACATATCTCCTTTCCACCAATCTCTTCCATCTTATTGAAGATTTCCACCTTTTTATCGTCCATCATGCTTTGAAGCAGCTCTTTGAACTCCTCGCAAGATTGGATATGGTGTCCTGATATGCCGTGAAAGACACAGAAACTTTGACTCTTCGCGTTTTCCTCCTTGAAATTCCTATCGAGCATGCCCTTCTCAATCATTACTTCCCAGACCTTCTCCAAAGGTGTCCTTATCCTAGAGACACAGCTTCTGACTCGCCACCCATCTTCCGGTGTCACCATATTCACGTTCCCTGTGGCATGGTTAGGGAGCGGGTTTCTTGTCATATTGTTGGTACCGTCAAACCGCAAGATCCCGGCGTCGATGAGGCCTTGCACTCTTCTCTTAAAGGCTAAACAGTTATCTGTAGAGTGTCCCTGATTCCCGGCGTGGTACATGCAATTAGCGTTGGGATCGTACCACCTTGGGAACGAGGGTTTTAATGGCGTCATGTAATGTGGTGAGATTAACTGTTTTTCCAATAGCTTCGGGCATAATTCTCCGTATGATACGGGGATGGGGGTGAATTGGGGTCTTTCAGGATTGGGTTTTACCGGTCTTTGTTCGTTTTTTGGCTGGCCTTGGGCGGGCATAGCGTTTGGAGGGAATATGGTGAATGGTCTTTGATTTTCGGTGGCGTAAACGGGGTAGGGAGGAGGTGCTTGATAGTAGGGGCTTTGTGGATAGAAATTCGGCGGTGGGCGAAACTGGGGGCGTGGTTGTATCGGATATGGATTAGGAGCATAGTGGCCTCCGGTCCCCACCATGTGGGCTTCGGGATCCTTTTTCTTTGCAGGTGTTGGTCTTTTTGAGCTCTCAGGGCCCTCCATTCTTCCACTTTTGATGCCATTTTCGATGAGTTCGCCGGATATTACGAGGTCGGCGAAATCTTTCGTGGCATTTCCCACTAGTTTGTCGTAGAATGGTGCCCCCAAAGTATTGATAAAAAGGACTGTTACCTCACTTTTAGTTAATGGGGGCTCGACCTGGACTGAGAGATCCCTCCATCTCTGAGCGTATTGTCTGAAGGTCTCCGTTGGCTTCTTTTCCAACATTTGTAGCGTCATCCGGTCGGGAGCCACATCAGAAACATGCTTATATTGTTCACAGAATGCAGTTGCCAGGTCCTTCCATGACCGGATCCTTTCGGTGCTAAGCTGATCATACCATCGGAGGGCCGATCCGATCAAGCTATCCTGGAAGCAGTGTATTAACAGTTTGTCCTCGTTTAAATGTCCGGCCATCTTCCGACAGAACATAATAAGGTGTGCTTTCGGACATCTCGTTCCCTCATACTTCTCAAAGTCTGGCACCTTAAACTTTGGGGGTAAAACCAGATCGGGCACTAAACTAAGCTCCTTGGCACTTAGTGAAGAAAAGACTCCAGTACCTTCCACCGCCTTGAGTCTTTCTTCTAGATTCTTATATTTTTCTTCAGCATCATGGTCACCTCTCTTTAACCTAGCTATTTCCATCGGATCATCCAAATCCGGAACCATCGGATTAGCCGAATTATCCCCAGCGTTTGATACGTATATACCCTCCCCCAAATGGGTAGGTGGGATGGGTTGTTGCTCCAGGCCTACTGGGTTCCCTTGAGGATATCCTCTTTGTGCTGCATGAGCGTGGGATGGCGTGGATCCTAGGGGATAGAGCGGATCTTGATTATCCCTCGAATGGGGCTCCGTAAGGTCAGGACTTTGCGCGGGTCCTTTTCCTTGGGTCATGGCCGTCAACATTTCTAACATTCTGTCCATTTGACTCTTATGCTCTCGTGATTCCTCGCGGGATCTCATCATTAGGTCCTTTGCTTCTTGCTGTGATTTGGTTAGCTGTTCTTGTAACTCCTTCTGGGTTTTTTCCATCCTCTCGATCCTCTC
>SMMG02000549.1:5020-19398 GCA_005393395.2 Gossypium australe
AGTAAGGGTAAGGATCGATTGTTGTCGTTTTATTCCTTTTCTTTTAGCCGAAATCTAGGAACTAATCCCATTAATGTTCTTTGGCCGAAAACTATGAAGGAAGTTTCGGGATTTCTATTGTGGCCGACTTCAAGAGGAGATCTTCGGGATTTCTAGATCTGAGGTAAGTAAAGTGTGGTTTAGGCCGAAGGCCATTTATTTCAAATGTTGGAATCGGATCTAACATACACCATGTAGGTATTTCGACATCTTCAATGACAAGGGGTAATTTCGGGATTTAGATCCGCAAGGTAAGAGAGTGTTAACATTCGGCCAAGGGCCTTTTGGTTTTTTAAAGGTTGACCGATTTAATTTGGGTTTTAGGAAGGAGTACAATCGTTTGGTAGACTTTTGGGACCCAGTGGAAACGTTAGTAACCAGGTGTGTAGCCCTACACCAATTCTTAATAGATTTACGGTATTAAGTTAATGCATGTGTTAATAAGAATATGAAAAATATGGCTAAAGGTACCATTCAAAGGTACGGCATATTCAGGTACATTATTCTCTAAAGCTCTGTTAATGGAATTATGAACATGAATGACATATATGAGAATTCGTACAAATATGAAATAAGGCATATGGCATGATATTTGCGTGATTTGTATGACACATGGGCATATGGGTGATATTTTAAGGGAAGTGATCTGGTGGTTTTTACCACAATATCTGGTGACTCATGTCACATAATCTGAATGTGGTGACTTATGTCACAAATTGTTATCTGCTGACTCTGTCACATTATCTGGTGGCTATGCCACAATTTATAAGGGCGATGTGCAAGTTGTAAACACCCCTTACCGAAACCTTTACCGGAGTCGAGTATGTGGCCTTACTAGGCTTGACTATTTTTTGGGGCAAAAAAATTTAAAGCTGTCCAACTGCGTCATGCTGACTAAATTGACCATAACTCGAGTTACAAAATTCGAAATTTAGATCCGTAAATTTTCTTTGAAACTAGACTCATGTAAATTTTTACCATAAGTTTTCCAGAATTTTCATGTGGCCAATTAGTACAGTTATTTATCAAATTTACCCCTATTCACTGTTTGATATTTCTGACCTATCTGTACAAAAACTCAGTTATCTCATTGTACAAAATTTCAATAATGTTCTTGTTTTTTCCAATCAAAAATAGACTCATTAAGGATTCTAAACATATAAACCATGCTCCATAATTATTTTTGTACAATTTTTAACAATTTTTCCAAGACAGAACAGGGACTCACGAAATCATTCAGGATAAGTTTCACTAAAATTTAAATATCTCATAATATATAATTCCTTTTCCTACTCGCTCTTTAATATCAAAATAGACACAATAAGCTTTAATCCTATATCTTATTCACTTCCTAATTCAATTTATCCTATTTTTGGTGATTTTTCAAAATCACATCACTGCTGCTAACTAAAAATTATTTCATTGCAAAAATATGATTAACTAGATTATAACCTCCTTACTCAATTTTATTTAAACTCTATACCTTAACCATACATATATATAATATATATATATATACCAAAAACAAATCCCATATGTAATTTAGGCCATGATCAAATTTAAAACATACATTTACATACGAGCAAGTTATAAAATTCAAACATATAAACGATACATAACCAAGAGAAATAGCCATTTTCGCATGGCTATATTCATGTACAAGATCAAACATCGTATGTTTCTAAAACTTTATCTAGCCTATACATGCCTTCTAAATCGTAACCAAAATTTAAAATACTAACACAAGGCGATGTGGTTGACTTTCTTGATGATCCCTCTCGAGCTCGTAGCTTAATCAAAATCTATAAAACAAAGGAGAACATTTCACACTAGTAAGCTTACTAGCTTAGTAAGTCCTAATTCATGATATACAACATTTAAGCATTAAACATTTAAATTTGAAATAATTCAACTTGTACGTTTGTACTCATATTTACTTTCAAACTGTCAATTTCATACCTATATAACGTATAAAATTTATAGAATAATTTCTTTTTAACCAGATGCTTATAAACAAAATATTTACTCATAATCCAACCTTCCACAACCAAAATGTCCTCATGTAACCATATGTAGAAACATTCATATACTTAAAGTTCAATTTCTACAATATAGATCAAATACACAACAATCCATGTGGCCGAATATACCTAGTCTTGTATCCACATATTAGAAGACCAAAGCCACAATATTCATATCATTCATTAGTAAAACCGAGAACACATATTATTTGTAATAGATGACTGAATTACTTGCTTACCTTACTTTGAATATGTAGAAGTTAATTCCTACTTGACATGCGTACCTGAGCCATTAACTCAATAAATTAGCTTTAATTCACCTTGAACACAAATTCGGTTCCTCTTTTGTAAAACACATCACCGACATCAAGCCTGCTAGGCGTAAAGCCTGATAAATAACACCGGCACAAGGCCTGCTAGGCGTAAAAGCCCGAGTCATACCAATACAGTTAAATATCCCAACACACTTCATAACTATTTTATACATATGTCCAATTTAATTGGGCTCTCGCCCACATTAAACCAACAAAACCATTATATCCTTAGACAATCCAACAATGCATATACAACTATAATTATATATCAAAGTTAACTCTCGTTCATTATGGATTTCCATCACATTCGGCTGACATATAATATAAAAGCCAAATCGTCAATTTCAATACAACCATAATCCTTCTCTATATTTATTTCCATTTATACAATCTCCAAATATAAATATACATATATGCGCATACCTATATTAAACCCAAAATAAATTAAACTTACATATTCGTATATATATATATATATATATATATATATATATACATATCATTAGCTCATTCAACTTATGATTATAATATAGATAAAAGAAAATTTAATTTCTCCAATTGCTTATAACTTACATCGGAAGTCGATAATTTTGAATTATATATATAATCCTCATTTTCAATTTCCAGCATCAATTACATTCCATTTTCACGTATACTATACCTTGATACATATACAATTATTAATCCACCCAATTAGTTCAATCTTACATATATAAATATGCATTTTAATCTCATTTCGAATATATAAAATATTCCCCATACCACATTCAGCTTTATACAATTAAGTCTATTCTTTCACTTTAGCATATACAATTAAATATTGAATAAAATTTGTATCAATCCAATTGCTTACAAACTTACCTCGGAAGTCGATGAATAAAGCTTCCCGATTACTCGTTCAATTTCGCCTTCCCCCGATCTAAACTCTTTTCTTTATGATCTTGATCTAAATATATTCAAATCAACTCCTTCATCACTTTTCTCATTAAATTGATCCTTAAACACATAATTTAATAAGTTACGAATTTACCCTGGCTTTTACAATGTTTACAAATAAGTCCTTATAGTTCAAAACACAAAATATCTAGAATTTGACCATATCAATTAAGGGCCGAATATTTATAGCCCTCCCATCAGCTCATTCTTCCATTTTTGTTGATATTTAGTCCCTCCAAAATTCTTCTTTTTACAAAATCACCTTATACCGAAATCTATCAAAAATTCTAAAGGAAATCTTATTAATCTAACTTATATATAACATATACTATCATTAATCATACAAAACAACCCAATTTCGTCCATGGCAAACACTTAAACATAGAACCAAAATAAAATTCGAATATGGGCTAGCAAATATACATGTCAACCACCTAAAAAAATGTTAAAATTTTCAAAATTAAGCTTAAACTGACCTTATTAGAACATGCAAAATGCCGAAATGTGGAGAGCTTGAATCCTTCCTTTCTCCTTTTATTTTCGGTGATATCAAAATGAAGAGATGATGGGGAAAGAGAGAATGAATTTAAAACACATTTCTTTTATTTCTAAAATAAACACTTATTATAATATACTTAAACTAAATAATGCACCCATTATACATATAAAATTGTTTCTCTTAGCATGCTTGCCGTCCACATCATGAGATTTGGGTTAATTGACATGCAAATTCATTCTTTCAAACAACACTTCAATTAAACCCCTTTAATTTAATGAATGCTACTTTTTACCACTTATGTAATTTGGTCCTTTTTCTTAAATTAAACATACCAACAGTCAAATAATTTCATGAAATTTTAACACATGTTCAATCATACATATTTAACACGAAAAATAATATTAATTTATTTTTCGACTAGAACTCGTGGTCCCGAAATCACATTTCTGATCAGGCTAAATCGAGTTGTTCCCAAGTGGGATTTTATTATAATTTAGTATTAAATCATAAAACAATTAATATACTCTTTAACATATAAAATAATACTTAAAAACATGTTATAGGACCACATTGCCGTCCACTATGACTTAAAATGGTTATATTACCCTTTAAGGACTTCACTAAAATAAAGCCACATCGATCTAACCATAAATCAAATTAAAAGGCCACTTTTACCCGTTACGCGATTTAGCCATTTTTAACTAATTGAGCACACAAACATTTAAATTTTTATACGAAACTTTCACACCCATTAATTCACATATAACTGACTCAAATCATAAATTAAAATATTTCTCGGACTCGGATTCATGGTCCCGAAACCACCGTTCCGATTTGGGTCAAATTTGGACTGTTACAACCTCCCCCCCCCCTTAGGGATTTTCGTCCTCGAAAATCTTATCAGAAGGTAGATTAAGGATTTGCTTCTACACAATACATTTAAATTCACACATGGCTTCAAATTTCAAATCTCTTTAATCCCCACAATTGAAATTCTGATCTGGTTTTCGCTGTACATCATCCCAGAATGTCGTACATCATGTTACTCTCGTACGATCAAATTAACTGACACTGTGAGCCACCTATAACAATGGTTATACAATCTCAGAGCTTCTCGGTATAGACACGTTATCTCAAAGCAACAATTAATCATCGAAACTTTAAATTCTATTAAAATCATCTTAACCGAAGAGAACTCATTGGGTCTTACTAGGAACGATGTCTCAACCTTATAATAAATATTATCCTGGCTGTTAAGGAAGTATTTGAACACAGTAAAGAATCAAATATGATTTTAGTAGCAACCATTGTAGAGACATAACTTCCATAACTCTGGCATGGTACTACTGTAGTCTCACATTTCAAGCCAGAAGTTATAACCAAAATTAACGTAGTCATCTCTGTCATATAGAGATCTCTTGTAAACAGTCACATGAAATCATAAGAAAACTGAAATAGTGAAGTTTCAAAACATGTGGAGCTATACAAGATACCTGAAAATTACAACCGTATAGAATGATATCAATTCCGATGCTATCCCACAACATGTACGGGAAGAACAATGTCATTTATAAATACTGAAATCCCCAGTAACAGAAGCAGTATAATCTTCACGTATATTCAACAGAACAGAATATTAACTTCATACAGATTTTACCGTCGAATTTTATATCCACAATGAAATAAATTATTAGAGAAAGACATAACAATGTCGAACGTAACCCAAATAGATCAACAATACTTTCGTCTATTAATATTTTAGCTAACGTTCTCATACTATAAGACTTGCTTTTTTTTTTTTTTGAAATTAAACAGTCACATATACTTCTGAGGAAAATGTACACATAGAATGCCCAAAAGGAATCATAGTAACTACCCAATTATAACCATTGTATTCAACCATTAATACAATTCAATCATTATTCATCTTGTCTAATTCTGTCATCCGAAATTTTCACATTATCTCTTTTAGTACTGTCTTCATTTACTGATTTGTTCTCTTTTCTGACTACATTAGTAATCTTTCAAACACGAATCTCTGTAACTCCACACTCGTGAGCTTATTCAACCCAAAAATCTTACAAATTTTATTGTAACATTTTACTGATAAAGGGGTGAGGGTAGTAAAGCCTCAAATCTAACTCGCACATAACTGTACATAACACATACTATCACAAACAACCAATTTAATAAATACCATATACAGCTTAACTCCATACAATCGTAAGTACATATATTTATATAAGTAATTTCACTGTCCGATTGCTATCCATAAAATGTAACATCCTAGGAAGGGCCTATGCATTTTTCAGATCAATTGTATGAAATGACAAGTCTTAAGTTTTATGAATAAATTTTTGATACTTTTGGAAACCTAGAAATGAATGAAAGTGGAAATGAAAATGAAAATGGAAATGAAAATGGAGATGGAAATGAAAATGGAAATGGAAATGGACATTTTTGGAAACTTAGACATTTTTGGAAACTTAGACATTTTGGAAACTTAGACATTTTTGGAAACCTAAACATTTTTGGAAATGATCCAAAAATGGAAACTTGAACATTTTGGGAAACTTGAATAATAAGAGAGAAATAAAGGAGTTTTATTCACATAAATATGTGAATAATAAGAGAGAAATAAAGGATTTTATTCACATAAAATGTGAATAATAAGAGATAAATAAAGGAGTTTTATTCACATAAATATGTGAATAATAAGAGAGAAATAAAGGAGTTTTATTCACATAAATATGTGAATAATAAGAGATAAATAAAGGATTATTTTCTAATGAGATAATTGAGGAGATAATTGATGGATTAAAGGCTTTTATCTTTTAAATAAAAGAGATAATATTATCAAAAAGAGGAGTGGTGGCCAAGTAAAGGACTCCTAGGCTGATAACTTTGGCTATAAAAGGAGGACAGGAGGGCTACTCATCAACATTTGCTCCCTCTTCCTCTCTGCCGAAATTCTCCCTAGGCAAAACCCCTCTCTGCCGAATTTTCATTAAGCAAAAATCCCTCTCTTTTTTCTATTTTCTTCTCCGTTCTACTGTTAAGCTGAATCTTTGTGGATTCTAAGAAAGAGGGCAATCATCCACAACATCAAAAGGGGATTTTTCGGGAAATCTAAGGATCTAAGGTAAGGATTATAAATATAAATATGCGGTTAAAGATTATGATTCACGTTTTCAAAGTTAGATCTAATCTAACACGAAGTTATAGGATTTCAACAGGCTTATAAAGGAATCCTCTTCAGATTTGGAATCCCATCATAAGGTAAGGGATATTCGGCCAAGGCATAAATTGTTTAAGTGTTTTCCATTATTTCAAAAACCGAAAACTGACTTGGTTACATACCTAGTATTAGCCGATTTCAAGGAAGAGGAATTCTAGCAACTGTTGGGACTTGATTAAATCAATTCGGCAACTAGGTAAGTAATTCTACTTCTAGTAGGATTTGGTTTTAAGACCAAATAGGTTTATTTATATGTTTTAATTAATGGCCGAATATAGGAGTGAAAGATCTAGATCGGTAGATCGCTCTACGGGAATTCACGGAAACTATTAAGCGAAAAAGGTGTGTACTCTTACTAACTTTCAATAAATTGCATGGCAATCATTAAATATATAAATATGTAACAGTATGTGAATGTGGCTAAGCACCACAAATGTGGTAAGGAGTACCCAGGTACGTTTCCTACTTTTGATAGGATTGTGAATGTGATATATTTTGAACATGTGATTAGTAACATGAATGAAAATTAAGTATGTGAAATATGTTATGAAATAATTGGGGCATTCGGGATATTTGTGGAGGAAGAAAGTGAAGGTGATGACTACGGTCTCACCAACGTAAAGTGGTGACTACGGTCACATAAAGTGAAAAGTGGTAACTTCGGTTACATCCAGTGAATACAGTGTCTAATGACACAACATAAGTGGGCGATGAGCACGTCGACTGCAGCGACTGCCTTCGATGGTGTGTAGCGGATGGAGGGTCGACTTAGTAGTCCCCGCGGTGTACAGGTTGGTACGGGTGGTGCGTAGCGGATGGACAAATAGGTTTGGGTTTGGGTTGCATCATCCTTTATTTTGTATGAACATGATATTGATATGACTTGTATGCCTGATTTGTTGGAAATTAGTACTATGTACACATTGAGTCTATAGACTCACCCCGTTGGGGAATTATTTTTCAGGTGATGAGCAGTAATGGACCGGGTCGGCAGGAGCTAAAGGTGGCCATGCATCGCTTGAAGAATTATTTGGAATTTGGACTTTATGAAATTCTAGTACTTTATTTTGGGTTTGAATGATGTAATAAGGCCATAAGGCCCAGTTGGATTTTCTTTATTCCTGTTTATTTTTATTTGAATATGATACAAATTATGTTTGATTAAAGATAAGTAAATTTATTTCTTTTAAAATAATAAACCCAAAAATTATTTTGTCACCTTATTTAAGTTGGATTTCCAAATTTATTAAATAGGTTTCAAATTAAGCCCAACCCAAAACAATTTTTTTTAAATTACACAAATTTTCTCTAAGTCATTTAGAACATTGAAAACCGATTTATTTAAGGAACATACCAGATCCGGTTCAAGCTCGTGGGCCGGGTGTGGGGTGTTTCAGTTGGTATCAGAGCCCAGTTTTAAAACTCTCGGCCTGTGGGCTCAGGCCCAAAACGTTTTCAATTCGAGCCCAAATGAATTTCTTTGAAATAAGCAGGTTTTATGGCATGGCACCTAAGTCTCCGACCCGCAGTCCACCAGGTAAGTACCTTTAACCATCTGTGTGATTATGTGAATTATGAATTGTAAAAGGGTAGAAAAGGCATGGAACGTAGAATAGTGTGATAGGAACTTGAACCCTAGGATTAGACTACTCAAACACTTGAAACTCATAAGACTTAATGAACTTAACAAACCTATGACTAAGTTATTAAGCTAGGGTGTGGCAACCCCTGTACGCATGTCTAGGATTGGATCCGGAAGAGCCTGGTATTTAAGCAGTCCTAGTGACTCACCTCCTCTTCGCAGGTATCCTACCTGGTGCGTAGCTTCGGTTCGCCCTAACTCAGAAGGCTCAGTGGTGTGGCAACCTCTGTGCGCATGTCTAGAAAGGTCGGTGAGAGCTTGGTATTTAAGCAATCCGCGTGACTCACCTCCTCTTCATTCGAATCCTGCCTGGTGCGTAGCTTTGGTTCACCCTGACCAAGAGGGCTCGGTCATAGGCTAAACACAAAGAATAAAACCCGAAAGGGACTTAGCCGTTTTTCTATATAAAAAAATACCCTTGGTTTATAAAATGACCAAACCACCCATAGTTTTAACAAAATTTCATTACTTTATCAAATGTTCAAAAACCCTAATTTGTAAAATATCAAACTATCTTGATTTTGGAAAATTACAAAATTGCCCCTAACTTACAAAATTACCAAAACGACCTTGATTTCCAAACTTTTTGCAATATCATTGCTTTGAAAAGTGTAACTCTCAAAGGAACCCTCAATGTTTTACAATCTTGGAAAATATCCCTAACTTATTAAATTTTACAAATTTACCCTGATTTTTGGAAAAATTATCAAAAGGCCCCTGAGATCAAAAAATTACCGAAATACCCCTGGATTTCAAAATTCTTCCAAAATTTCCCCGGAACTTTAGAAGTACCAAAATACTTTCGTCAAAATCACCAGGGAACTTTTTATTTCTGAAAATTTACGAAAATACCCCTGTAGGATAAAATTACGAAAATGCCCCTGGGTAGTGGAAAAGCAAAATAACGAAAACAACAAGAATTACAACGTTTCTTTGAATGAACGAAAGTTCATATTTGTTGATGGATGAATGAATGAATGCAAGACTGTATGCATGTATGAATACGAAAGAACCACTCTTAAACTCTTCTTCATAAGATATCATCGCGGGTAATAAGTGAAACAAGAATACTAATACATAAAATTCCTTAATCAGATCTCGTCGATAATGAGCTCAAGAGGACGTGGTCGTCGTGGAAGAGGTAGAGGAAGGATGACTGTTAGATCGGGACAAGGTTCTGACAATGAGATACCACCACCACCATCACCCCCAGCTGTCAATGTTGAGCAGCAGGCTCAGACAGGGGAAGATGCCGTGTCGCAGGCTGTGCTGCGAGTTTTGGAATTGGTGGCTGGTGCAGGAAACAATTCAGGAAATCGTAAGTCTGTGCCTGAGCGGCTCCGTGCTAATGGAGCTGAAATGTTTAGAGGAGTATCGGGAGTGGCACCCAGTACAGCTGAGTACTGGTTGGAAGCAACTGAGCGCATCATGGATGAGCTCGACTTGACCCCCGAGGAGAAGTTGAAAGGGGTGACGGCACTGTTACGCGATGAAGCGTATCAATGGTGGTTAACCGTTCGGGACGGTGCCACGGCGGAAGATCTGACCTGGGAATATGCTAAGGAAGCATTTCAGAAGAAGTATGTGGGAACCAGGTATATAGACGAGCAAAGGAAGGCTTTTCTGGGGTTGGTACAAGGAAGTAAGTCTGTCACCGAATATGAAGCGGAATTCTTGAGGTTGAGCCGATATGCCCGAGGAGTAGTGGCGACTGAGCATGAACGCTGTGTTCGTTTTGAGGACGGACTTAGGGACGATTTGAGACTTTTGATAGCACCGCATCAGGAGCGGGAATTCTCTGCCTTGGTGGAAAAGGCTAAAGTGGCTGAGGGAATTAAGGACGCCACCAAGCAGGCTGTGGACAGAAATAAGCCCAAAAGAGGTTTTGGGCCATCTGGAAAAGGCCACAAGTGGCCAAGAGTTGACAGGTCACAAAGTCAACAGGTTGGTACGGGCTGGCAATTTCGCCCTTGTGAACATTGTGGAAGGAAGCACGGGGGAGAGTGTTGGAAAAAGGCGGGACGATGTCTCAAGTGTGGGTCCAAGGACCATATGATTAAGGATTGCCCCAAGCTATTAGATGAGAGCCAACCAGCAGCTCAGAATGCTAACCAGGCTGGTAGAGGCGGACAGCAGCCTCAAAGAGGTCGTGGGTCGGCCAACAGAGGTAGTGGCAGAGGCCGTGGAGCTCAGGGCCGAGGTGCAGCTAACGCTGAAGCAAGGCAACCGGGTTTGGTTTAGCGGTTCGCCGGAGGGAAGAGGGAGACGCGCCGGATGTTATAACCGGTATGTTCTTTATTCATGACAAACCCTATTTTGCTCTTATTGATGTGGGCTCAACTCATTCCTATGTTGCATGTAGTGTGGTTGAAACACTAGGCCTAGACTACGAACTTTCTGATAGGCAGATAACTGTAGTAAGCCCTTTAGGCCAAACGGTGAGGATAGATAGGATCTTTCGGAATGTACCCCTAGAGATTCAGGGAGCGAACTTTCGGGCTGACTTAATGGAATTACCTTCGGAGAGTTTGAGCTTATACTTGGAATGGATTGGCTAGTAGAGCATCGAGCCGTGTTGGATTGTGCGGCTAAACGTATGGAACTAAGAACCCCGGAAGATGAGGTAGTAGTGATGATCGGAGAAAGGAGGAACTACTTGTCTAACGTAGTTTCGGCACTGAAGGCCGAGAAAATGGTTAAGAAAGGATGTAAGGCATTCTTAGCCTTCGTGAGTGCGTTAAGAGGAGAAGAGGAAGGTGTCAAGGGAGTTAGAACAGTAAGGGATTTTGAGGATGTATTTCCGGAGGAGTTGCCCGAATACCCCCAGATAGAGAAGTGGAATTTGGAATAGATTTGCTACCAGGAACAGCTCCTGTGTCAATCGCTCCCTACCGAATGGCACCAAAGGAGTTAGTGGAGCTCAAGGCTCAAATCCAAGAGTTGTTGGATCGTGGGTTCATTCGACCCAGTGTGTCTCCGTGGGGAGCACCGGTTCTCTTTGTGAAGAAGAAGGATGGAACTATGCGGATGTGCATAGATTATCGTCAGTTGAACAAACTGACCATCAAGAACAAGTATCCTTTGCCAAGGATAGATGACTTGTTCGACCAACTGAAAGGGGCAGCTGTGTTCTCAAAGATCGACTTAAGGTCGGGGTATCATCAACTGAAAGTGAAGGAGGCTGATATTCATAAGACCGCTTTTAGGACAAGGTACGGTCATTTTGAATTTGTGGTGATGCCGTTTGGGTTGACGAACGTACTGGCCGCGTTCATGGATATGATGAATAGGGTTTCCCAACCCTACTTGGATAGATTCGTCGTGGTGTTCATCGACGACATTTTGGTGTATTCCAAGACGGAGGAGGAGCACGATGAGCATCTCCGAGTTGTGTTAGAAGTGTTAAGGGAAAAGAAGCTTTATCCCAAATTCAGCAAGTGCGAATTTTGGCTCAAGGAAGTGGCGTTCCTAGGACATGTGGTATCCGCAAAGGAATAAGAGTGGATCCTAGGAAGATCGAAGCAGTGTTGGATTGGAAATCACCTAGGTCGGTGGCTGAAATCAGAAGTTTCTTAGGCTTGGCAGGCTATTACAGAAGGTTCGTGGAAGGATTCTCGTCAATAGCCGCACCTTTGACAAAGTTACTAAGGAAGGAAGTACCGTTTGTGTGGACGGATAAGCAACAGGAGAGCTTTGAAAAGCTTAAAAAGGTGCTGACAGAAGCTCCGGTGTTAATTCAGCCGGAGGCAGGTAAGGACTTCGTAGTATATTGTGATGCTTCGCACACAGGGTTAGGCTGTGTGCTAATGCAAGAAGGAAAGGTAGTCGCTTATGCATCTCGACAGTTAAGGCCGCATGAGGTGAACTACCCAACTCATGACTTGGAACTCGCGGTAGTGGTTTTCGCCCTCAAAGTTTGGAGGCACTACCTTTATGGAGAAAGGTCAGTAATTTACACGGACCACAAAAGCCTTAAGTATTTGTTGACTCAGAAGGAGTTGAACTTGAGGCAACGAAGGTGGGTGGAGTTATTGAAAGATTATGACTGTTCGATAGAATACCATCCGGGCAAGGCGAATGTGGTAGCTGACGCCCTAAGTAGGAAGGTTGTGTCGGATTTAAGGGCTTTGTTCGCTCACTTAAGTTTGTATGAAGACGGAAGCCTGTTGGCAGAGTTACAAGTCAAGCCAACCTGGCTGAAGGAGGTGAAAGAGGGACAGTTGGCGGATAAGGACTTAAGTACTAAGTTACAGCAAGTACGGCAAGGAGGATTAAAGGATTATGGCGTCAATGATGAAGGAGTACTGTACTACAAGGAAAAGGTTTGTATGCCGAGGGATAAGGAGTTGAGACAAAGGATTCTTCGGGAAGCGCATGGTAGTCCTTATGCTATGCATCCCGGAGGCATCAAGCTGTATAGAGATCTAAGGGAACAATTTTGGTGGTCAGACCTGAAACGAGAGGTGATTGAATTTGTGGGGAAATGTTTGACATGTCAGCAAGTAAAGGCTGAACACCAAGTCCCATCAGGATTGCTTCAACCAATTGAGATTCCCCAATGGAAGTGGGAAAGAATTACCATGGACTTAGTTAGTGGGCTTCCCCTTACGCCCACTAAGAAGGACTCGGTATGGGTGATAGTGGACCGTTTGACCAAGTCCGCACATTTTATCCCTGTGAGGATCGACTATTCCCTTCAAAAGTTAGCCAAGTTATATGTGGCGGAGATCGTGAGGCTACACGGGGTACCGATGTCGATCATCTCTGATAGAGACCCAAGGTTTACGTCTCGATTTTGGAAAGCACTTCATCAAGCATTAGGCACTAAGCTAGACTTCACTACGGCTTTTCATCCACAATCAGACGGGCAGTCTGAACGGGTTATACAAGTGTTGGAAGATATGCTAAGAGGCTGTGTGATGGATTTCCGAGGAAGTTGGGAAGATTACTTGCCTCTAGCTGAGTTCGCCTACAACAACAGCTATCAGGCAAGCATTCGGATGGCACCATACGAAGCATTGTATGGAAGGAAATGTAGAACACCAACTTGTTGGACCGAGTTAGGAGAACGCCGCGTTTTGGGTCCAGAGTTAGTGGCGGAAACTGAGGAGAAGGTGGAATTAATTCGGGCACGGTTGAAAGAAGCTTCTGATAGACAGAAGTCGTACGCAGACCTTAAGAGGAAAGAAATTGAGTTTGAAGTAGGAGACCAAGTGTTTCTAAAGGTCTCACCTTGGAAGAAGGTTATGCGGTTCGGTCGCAAAGGGAAGCTAAGCCCAAGGTTTATAGGGCCCTATCAAGTACTGAAGCGAGTTGGGCCAGTGGCATACCAATTGGAGTTACCACCAGAGTTGCATCAAATGCACGACGTATTTCATGTGTCCATGCTACGTCGCTATCGATCGGATCCGTCTCATGTGGTACCTGTTGAAGAAGTGGAGTTAAGGCCAGATCTATCCTACGAGGAGGAGCCGATTCAGATATTGGAACGTGACGTGAAAGCACTACGAAAGAAGTCGGTGCCTTTAGTCAAGGTGTTATGGCGCAATCATGGATCGGAAGAAGCTTCGTGGGAGCCAGAAGAGACAATGCGACAGCAATACCCTCAATTGTTTAGTTAGGAAATTTCGAGGACGAAATTTTTTTTAGGGGGTAGAACTGTAACATCCTAGGAAGGGCCTATGCATTT
>SMMG02000231.1:0-19120 GCA_005393395.2 Gossypium australe
CTTCGTGAGGTTTTCACCTCCGCATGGCCATAGGGAAATGTATCCCCCTGAACCGAACTCAGTCCGTATGAGCCTATAATGGGTGAGGACCGAGGAATCTGCTGGTTTGGGTACCTTGACTTTAGAACTGAAACACATATAGAGAGACTTAAGGGCCTACCCTAGATACAGCCATATCAATGCTTAGTGGTTACCTGGATAGGGTTTTTGTTATTTGCTTTATATTTTGTTTCATAATACCAACTTGTCTACTTTATTTTGGTGCATGTCATCCCATGATTCATAGAGTATCAATTCACGATCAGTTTCCAAGTTAAGAAAGCTCGTTATGGAAAACGAATTCCTTGATAAAGTGGAAGACAATACAGCCATCCGCGTATGGTCAGAGCGAACGCAACTAGAAAAAGGAAACAGCTTAGCCGACGGGTATGTGTCAGAGCTATGGGACTTTACGCGCCTCAACACTACCCAAAACGACTTCGGTGAGCTAAAGAAAATATGGAACCAGTGGGACAATAAGACAAAACAACTGTTCTATCACAGTTATGGTGATCTACCCTACTTGTTCGACATTAAGGTAGATTAGCATCTATTCCGAGCCATGACTCAGTTTTGGAACCCTGCTTACAGCTGTTTCACTTTCGGGAAAGTGGATTTAGTGCCTACCGTAGAAGAATATACAACCCTGCTTCACTGTCCACGAGCCCAAGCTGACAAAGTTTATTTTAAGGCCGCCAATGCCCCTACCTTTGTAAAGAAATTAATGAATATCACAGGGAAGAATGAGCAGTGGGTCTCGGCCAGAATTCAGAAGAAAGGCGAGGGTAAATGCATACCTTGGGTAAGTTTGAAGGACCTGATCTTGACACACCCCGATGTAAAAAAGAAGATTGATGTCTTTGCCTTGTGTACTTATGGTTTAGTAATTTTTCCTAAGGCTCTAAGACATATAGATGAAGCAGTTACGGATCTATTCGATCGACTGGACAAAGGGATCACACCTGTGCCTGCAATCTTAGTCGAAACGTTCAGATCCTTGAATGCATGTCGAAAAACGGGTGAAGGCAGGTTTATTGGATGTGCACAGCTATTATTGGCATGGTTCCAAAAGCCATTTCTGGAAGATAGAAAAGGTGTCTTGTCATGTGTTCTTTGAGAATTACTCTCCGTTGAAGAAGATAGTAGCTACACCAAGAAAAGAAGACATATCCGAGGAAAACTAGATGACACTCCTTTAGAATCTTCAAGAAGAAGACATCGAGTGGAAAGCTCCTTGGATGATTCCTAATGAAATCCTTTATCGATGTGGAAATTTTGACTGGGTTCCTTTGCTCGGAATTTGGGGAGCTGTTGGGTATGCTCCTTTGCTCGTACTGAGGCAATATGGGTCGAGACAATTTGTACCAACGACAAATGGTTTAGCCCAAAGTGAATTTGTGTATAGTGGGGAAAGCTATAAGAAAAGGGCCAAAGAGATATCTGGCGCTTGAAAATCAAGTGCATAGAATGAAGAGATTATCCGCGAGACCGATGACGACTCCAGAATATGATGGATGGAGGACTGGAAGAGTTAACGATAGCATCCCCGAACAAAGCACAGAGGGTTCCCGACTTAGAGAAGAATGCTTACGAGTGGTACCATCAGAGTTAGAAATCATAAAACAAGACTTCGAGAGACAGAACCTAGAGCTCAGAAAGAAGATAGAAAAACTAGAAGAAGAAAAGATGTACTTGAAATTGGATGTGGATGTTCAGAAGTCAGAAACAGAAAAAGTGAAAAAAGAAAAGAGAAAAGTCGAGGAAGATCGAGATAATTTGAAGACCGAATACAAGAAGATGCATCTATCAATGAAGAATGCTGGATTGGGGAAGACCACGGAACAATGGCGACAAGAAGTCCAAGAAGGAAAGGCCAGAGCTAACTATTGGGAAAGAAAATTTCGAGAAATACGAAGGCAAAAAGAAACCTTAGAGAAAGACTTGACAGAAAGCCTGAATGAAAGGATAGAATTAAAAGATAGAATAATTGAACTTGGGAGGACACTCCATCACTATCAAAGCCGTAATGTCGCGATCGAGTTAAGGTCAAGCCTAAACAGAATCAAAGAGTTAGAAGCAGCATTACGCGGTTATGAACTACAGATAGAACTTCTTGAGGCAAAGGAAGAGCACGGAGAAGAAGAAATTCACCATTCTCATAATCAAATTAGAAGTCGAAATTACCTTATGAGTGAGGCCATAATTCAGATCAGAGAGGTAGCCGATTACCTGCAAACTCTAGCAGCACAGGCCGATGTACAAAGCGTGAAATATGAGCTGCATCCTCATCATAATCAAGAGCTAATCTCTTTGCTTAATAGAATCAAAACTCTGGCCCTTAGGGCGAAAGTGTATTTGTAGTCCGGTTTATGTAAAGGGTTTTGTCTTCTAATAAAGCTTTCTGAAACGAAACTGAATCTGAAATGATACTCCTTTGCTTGCATTCATTCCATGCATTAGCATCGCATGCATTTACATCATGTCACATGCATAGAAAGAGTCTAATACACTCAAATCATAACAGTGAGAAAGAGAGAAAAAGGAAAGAGAATCTGGAAGCTGAACACCCGTACGGCACTCGCGCTAAAACAAAGAAGATGGATCAGAGACTAGAGCAATTCCAAAAGGAGATGCAGGACCAAGTGCAAGCACAGATGCAAGAGCAGCTAGCCAAAATCCAGCAAGACATGATAGAGTCCCAGAGGGACATGAGGTCTCAGATAACTCAAATGACCCAACTGTTGAACAGATTTATGGAGAGAGGAAAAAGCCCCATGGCTATTACTGGAGGGGAGAATGAAGATATTCCCTCAGGATCTACCCTGCCGCAAGTGCCTTCACAGCACGAAGAATATCCCCGGAAGCCATCCGTCACAATTAGGCCTCAACAAGGGCAAGCTAACATTGGATCCCCTATGAATTTCCAAGTGGGATCAGCATCCAAACCGGGAGATGACCCTATTAACCCTATGGTACCAGATTTTGATGAAATGGAGAAAGAAAGAATGAAAGCCGAACCCTCAAGGCAGATGGAAGATCGCTACAGATGGTTAGAGGAGAGAGTCAAAGCGATAGAAAAGACTGAAACTCATTGCGAAATAAATATCAAAGAGCTAAGTCTGGTCCCAAACTTAGTACTTCCACCAAATTTCAAGACTCCGGATTTTGAAAAATACAACGGGACTAGCTGCCCTGGAGCACACCTGAAGATGTTCAGTCGTCGAATGGCGGGACACGCTGATAATGAAAAATTATTGATTCACTGCTTTCAGGATAGTCTGGTTAGGTCTGCGGCCAAATGGTACGATCGGCTCAGTAGTACCCAAATCAAGACATGGAGGGACCTGGCCCAGGCCTTCATGAAACATTACGGCCACATAGCAGACATAGCTCCCGACAGAGTCACTCTCAAACTATGGAGAAAAGGCCAAGCGAAAGCTTCAGGCAGTATGCTCAACGATGGAGAGAGGTAGCCACGCAGGTTCAGCCACCTCTTTTAGAGGAAGAAACAGCCACACTCTTCATCCATACTTTGAAAGCCCCTTTCATCAATCACATGTTGGGGAGTTCTATGACAGATTTTTCAGAAATTGTGAGGTGTGGAGAAAGGATAGAACACGCGGTTAGGTGTGGCAAGATAGAAGCAGGGGAAGGTCCCAAAAAGATGGCCCTAAAGAAAAGAGAGGGTGACGTAAACAACGTGAGTGCCCGCGACAAGTCAGTCACCCTGAATCAACCCAGTACCGTAATTACCGACCGTCCAAGATCACATAGACAAGAACCCAATACAAAGCCGAATGTGGAGAAACTCCAATTCACTCCGGTCTACATGACATATGGGCAACTGTACCAAAAATTATATGACACACATGTCGTTGCCTCCATTACCTACAGCCCATACAGCCCCCATACCCTAAATGGTATGATGCGAATGCATAATGCGAGTACCACGCAGGGATTGTAGGACATTCAATAGAAAATTGTCTCGCATTCAAGAAGTTGGTAGAAAAACTCATTCAAATGGGCGTCGTGAAAGTTAACGATACGGAACACCCGTTACCCAATCACGCCAATAATGGGGTAAACATGATAGGGGAGAAAGTAGGAAAAAGAGTGAAAATGAATGTCGAGGAGATAAAAACCCCGCTAAGATGGGTTTGGAAGCAAATGATAAACAGAGGCTTAATCACGCAACAGCCAAAAGAAGAGCTTGAAGGAGCAGAAAGATATTGCGAGTTTCATGCCGAAACGGGTCATAATATTCAAGAATGCCTCGAGTTCAGGGCTATCATTCAAGATCTCATGGACAACAAGGAGATGGAATTCTACGAAGTGATTGGAGAACCAGAAGAAGGAGAAGTCCACACGTCAGAAGAAGGATCATCTAGGAGAATCTATGGGGGCAACCGCCCTACGGTGATTATATCACGACCTAGAGCGGTTGAAATCACACCAGAAAGAGAGGTCCACACGTCAGAAGAAGGATCATCTAGGAGAATCTACGGGGGCAACCGCCCTGCGCTAATTATATCACGATCAAGGACGGGTGAGACTGGAGTATCAATCACGCCGAAGGTCATAATTCAAAAGCCCGTAGCTTCCCCTTATAGGGACCATAAAAAGGTCCCGTGGAGTTACAATTGTAAGGTAATAATCCCGGGAAAAGAGAATCCAGTTAATACTGTGGAGAAAGACCAAGATGAGGGCTTTTTCACACGTAGTGGGAGGCGTTATACCCCGAACACAAGGGCCGAACTAGTTAAAGGGAAATCCGTGATAACCGAGCAAAATGAAGAAGGGACGATGAGACACGAAGCACTTGTCAATGAGCCCATGACAGAGAACGAGGCTAAGGAGTTCTTAAAATTCCTCAAGCACAGCGAGTACAGTGTTGTGGAGCAACTACACAAACAGCCAGCTCGCATATCGGTACTAGCCTTACTCATGAGCTCAGAAACTCATCGAAACGCGTTGATGAAGGTATTAAACGAAACATACTAGCGGGCGATATATCTGTCAGCAAACTGGACCGTTTAGTTGGAAATCTAAGTACCGACAACTTCATTTTCTTCAACGATGATGAGATACCTCCGGGGGTATGGGATCCACCAAGGCCCTACACATAACCACACACTGCAAGGGTATTTTGCCCGGGGTGTTGGTCGATAACGGGTCGCCCTGAATGTATTACCTTTATCCACGTTGAACAGGTTACCTGTAGATAGCTCCCACATGAAAACATGCCATAATGTTGTGAGAGCATTCGATGGTACGGAGAGAAGAGTTATGGGGAGAATCGATATACCTCTTCGGATCGGCCCAAATACGTACGAGGTGGACTTCTTAGTGATGGACATCAAACCTTCCTACAATTGCCTGTTAGAAGAGCTTGGATCCATTCAGCTGGGGCAGTATCATCACTGCACCAGAAGTTGAAGTTAGTAACGGAAGGAAGGTTGATCACAATCAACACCGAAGAGGATATCATAGCATCCGTTACTAGTGACGCTTCGTACATTGGGGTGGACGAGGAAGCGATGGAATGTTCTTTTCGATCACTAGAATTTATCAACGCAACCTTCGTTGTCGAGGGCAGCAAAATCCCCATACCAGAGTATCTAAGTCTACGAAGATGTGCCTCCCGATGCCCGTTAGGAAGGGAGCCTTACCAGGGAAAGGGCTCGGAAAATAACTTCAAGGAAGGACTGAAGTGCCGATGCGACGAGAAAAACGAGACCACTTTGGCTTAGGATTCAAGCCAAATGCAGAACAAAGGGGAGAGAGGAAGAAAAGAGAAGAGAAAGAAGAAGGGCGCGCCTAGGCGAAGAAGAGATCAAATGGGAACCAATGACCTTTCCTCATTTATCCAGAACATTTATCTCAGGGGGGATCCTGTACCCTGATCAAAGCATGGCAATAAGAGAGGAAGCAGAAGAAATGTTGGGAAACTTGAGCATCAACGCCATATCCGAAGGAAAGCCTGAAGAAAGAGATTTATCTGGGATTCGTACTTATGCTCCTGGAAGTGTTCTGAACAATTGGACCGTGGAAGAGATTCCCGTAGCTTTTAGAATCAATTCAGAGTAATGTTCAAAGCACACCTATTGCTCTAAGCCTAGGAGTAATAGGGAACCCTTTGTTGAATAAGCATATGTCCAAGCATCTTTATTTCAATAAAATACATCTTTCAAGCAAAAGTTTTTTATCCTTTACATTTCATTCATTCGCACAAATAGTCATTCTTAGATTATTTCGGTTTTTGCACTTTTCTCTGCCCTTCTAACAGGTCCCCAGATATCAATGGCATGAGTGATACTGTTATTAACTCAGAATCTCCTTTTGAACAAGATACGGGTATGGGGGATTCCAGAGATTTTGGAGATGACCAAGACAATAGCGTATCTCTTGAATTGTTAAGGATGGTAGAACAGGAGGAGAAACAAATCTCACCCCACAAAGAATCAGTGGAAATTGTGAACGTAGGAGAAAGGAAAGAATTGAAAATTGGGGCTAAAATCACTGCGGAAACAAAGCGAGACCTCATCAAGTTACTCCAAGAATTCAAGGACGTCTTCGCTTGGTCATACCAGGACATGCCCGGATTGAACACGGATATAGTGGTACACCGCCTCCCCATAAAGGAAGAATGTAGACCTGTCCAACAGAAGCTTTGAAGAATGAGGCCTGATGTTTTGTTAAAAATAAAAGAAGAGGTTAGGAAGTAGTTCGATGCTGGTTTTTTGCAAGTGGTCAAGTACTCGGAATGGGTAGCAAACATAGTGCCTGTTCCTAAGAAAAATGGGAAGGTACGAATGTGTGTGGACTATAGGGATTTGAACAAGGCTAGCCCAAAAGATAACTTTCCGTTGCCTCACATCGATACCTTAGTGGATAACATAGCTGGCTATTCACTTTTCTCTTTCATGGACGGCTTCTCCGGGTACAACCAGATTAAGATGCACCCTGAAGATATGGAAAAGACCACATTCATAACCATGTGGGGAACATTTTGCTACAAGGTAATGCCGTTTGGACTAAAAAAAGCAGGGGCAACGTATCAAAGAGCCATGGTGACCCTCTTCCACGATATGATGCACAAGGAGATCGAAGTCTACGTGGACGACATGATTGCAAAGTCCAAAACTAAGGAAGAGCATGTACAAGTCTTGAGGAAACTGTTTCTAAGGCTGAGAAAATTCCAACTGAAACTCAATCCAGCAAAATGTACCTTTGGGGCTAGGTCGGGTAAATTGTTGGGATTTGTAGTCAGTGAAAAAGGAATTGAGGTGGATCCTGATAAAGTAAAAGCTATACAGGAGTTGTCTCCACCACGTACCCAAAAGGAAGTTCGAGGTTTCCTGGGGAGATTAAACTATATCGCTCGGTTCATTGCACAATTAACGGAGAAATGTGACCCTATATTCCGTCTTCTTAGGAAACACAACTCAGGTGAATGGAATGAGAAGTGCCAGGGAGCTTTTGATAAGATCAAGCATTACTTGTCTGAACCCCCAGTACTGATGCCCCCTGCCCAGATAGGCCACTGATACTGTATTTGTCAGTATTTGAAAATTTTATGGGATGTGTGCTAGGCCAACATGATGAGTCAGGAAGAAAGGAAAGAGCGATATACTATCTCAGCAAGAAGTTTACAGAATGCGAGGCAAGATATTCGCCAATTGAGAAACTGTGTTGTGCTTTGATTTGGACGACCCGGAGACTGAGACAGTACATGCTATATCACACCACTTGGCTTATCTCAAAGCTAGACCCTCTCAAGTACATGATGGAATCGACTGCGCTAAATGGAAGAATGGCCCGATGGCAGATTCTACTTTCTAAGTTCGATATAGTCTACATAAACCAGAAAGCTGTAAAAGGAAGTGCAATAGCAGACTTTCTAGCCAACAGAGCTTTAGAAGATTACGAACCATTAGACTTCGATTTTCCAAATGAAGACCTGATGTACGTGGCAATCACTGAGGAAGATGTCCCAAAGGAGGGCCTCCCTTGGAAACTGAACTTTGACGGAGCTTCAAACGCGGTAGGGAATGGAATTGGGGCAGTCCTAGTATCCCCAAATGGAGATCACTATCCTCTCACCAGCAAATTAGATTTCAATTGCACGAATAAAATGGCTGAATACGAAGCATGCATCCTGGGTATCCGGGCGGCCGTTGAATGCAAAATTAAAACGTTGGAGGTATACGGCGGTTCTGCGCTAGTAATCTATCAACTGAAAGGTGAATGGGAAACGAGAGACCCCAAGCTAATCAGTTATCGAAGGCTAGTCTTGGAGTTAATCAAGGAGTTTGACAACGTCGCTTTCTGTTACCTCACGAGAAGAGAACCAGATGGCCGATGCTCTAGCTACCTTGGCTTCTATGATCAAAGGGAACAGCAAGAGGAAGTGAAGCCCATCCAAATGAGCATTTACGAGGTTCCGGCACATTGCTACAACATCAGCGAAAAGAAGAAAAGGACGATCACCCTTGGTATCACGATATATTACAATACGTGAAGAATCGTGAGTACCCCAACCAAGCAACCGAAAATGATAAGAGAACATTGAGAAGACTGGCTAGATTATGTCTTAGACGGAGAAATCCTATACAAAAGAAGGAAGGATCAGGTACTCCTAAGATGCGTGGATGCTGTTGAAGCCAAGAGGATTCTCGAAGAAGTCCATGAGGGCGTCTGTGGGACACACGCTAATGGTTTTACAATGGCAAGACAGATCATGAGATTCGGATATTATTGGTCAACAATGGAAGGAGATTGCATCAGCTATGCCAAGAAATGCCACAAATGTCAAATTTATGGGGATAAAATGCACGTACCTCCTTCGCCTCTCCATGTCATGACCTCCCCATGGCCTTTCTCTATATGAGGGATGGACGTCATTGGGCCGATCTCACCAAAAGCCTCAAATGGGCATCGATTTATCTTTGTGGTAATCGACTACTTCACCAAATGGGTAGAAGCCACTTCGTATGCAAATGTCACAAAGTCAGCAGTCAGCAAGTTCTTAAAGAAAGAAATCATATGCCAGTATGGAATGCCTGAAAGGATCATATCTGACAATGCACTGAACTTGAACAACAGTACGATAGCAGAGGTCTGCAGTTAATTCAAGATCAAACACCACAACTAGTCGCCATATCGTCCAAAAATGAATGGTGCAGTCGAAGCAGCTAACAAGAATATTAAGAAAATCGTGGGGAAGATGACTGAGACTTACAGAGATTGCCATGAGAAGCTACCATTCGCTCTTTACGCTTATCGAACATCGGTCAGAACCTCTACCGGGGCAACTCCTTTCTCTTTGATGTATGGGATGGAAGCGGTACTTCCGATCGAAGTTGAGATCCCTTCCCTTCGGGTCTTGTCTGAACTAAAATTGGATGAAGCAAAATGGACTCAATCCTCATATGATCAACTGAACCTGATCGAGGAAAAGAGGCTAAGAGCCCTTGCCATGGACAATGTATCAAAAGCGAATGATACGGGCTTATAAAAAAAAGTTCGCCCTAGAGAATTCTATGAAGGAGACCTTGTCCTGAAAAAGATCCTTCCTTTGCAAAAAGACTTTAGAGGAAAATGGATGCCAAACTAGGAAGGACCTTATGTAGTAAAGAAGGCCTTTTTTGGTGGAGCTCTAATTTTAGCAGAGATGGATGGCAAAAGTTTACCGAATCCTGTGAACTCAGATTCAGTCAAGAAATACTTCGCCTAAAAAAAAACAACTGGAGAGGCCAAAGTGAAAACCCGCAATGGGCGCTTTGCGACCAAAAGGGTTTTGAATTGAAAACCCAAGAATGGGTAATTCAAATTTTTGAAGGGGAGGTATGCTACGGTCTTGCTATAAATCGAACTAACAAGAGAAAGGGACGTCACGTCTTGGGGCATCAATAAAGTCTTCTAAGTCTATCCAACACCTATCAAGTATAAAAGGGATTCTCGAGAAATTTGTACAGAGAAGCTCATGCTATGACATCTGGACATTTGTTTTCATCTTCAATTCCACATTAACAAAATTTGCCTTTGTCAAAACATGATCCTTTGATCAAGTTTATCCATTTTGAGTCTTAACCCAAATATCCATTGTAATGACATTTTCCAAGCACTTTTCATCAAAAATAACGATTAATGGACAATTAATATTCAAATTAAATGAGTTTCGCATATTACTCTAAAAACTTCTAATTATTACGGGAACCTGAAGAGAGGTCAATATTCAGAACTAACCAGGTTCATGGGGTAATCAAGATCCGAAATGGTGACCCCCAAAGATATCAATCAAACAAGAAGGCAGGGGTGATACGTTACGAAAGAATCATTCTCATGCATTCATCATTCACATTAGGGGCATTCGATTCATTCTAATCATCGCATCCTAATCTTGTAAAAAGACCACTCACATGACATTTCTACATTCATGCAAATGTCGTCCATCATGCATCTAGTAAGGAGCATTTGAGTCATTCCATAGCATCCTCATCATTTGTTTAAACAAAGCACATTCTACAGGACAGGTTCCTCAAAGAACAGTGTAGCAAGTTCAGATTTTGTTCCCTAGAGATGATAGTGGAGCAGATTGAAGATTGAAGTCTTCCTAAAGATAGTAAGAAGCAAATTAAAGATCGTCCTATTGCCACTGACCAGCGGTGGAATGGGGCTGAAGATTTTCTATTGCCATCGACCAGCGGTGGAATGGGTTGAAGATCGTCCTATGGCCACTTACCAGCGGTGGAAGAGGTTGAAGAACGTCCTATTGCCACTGACCAGTGGTGGAAGAGGTTGAAGATTGTTCTATTGCCACTGACCAGTAGTGGAATAGATTGAAGTTTATCCTATTGCCACTGACCAGTAGGGAATAATCGAAGATTATCCTATTGCCACTAACCAGTAGTGGAATAGATTGAAGATCGTCCTATGGCCACTGACCAGTGGTGGAATGGCTGAAGATTATCCTATTGCCATCGACCAGCGGTGGAATGGGTTGAAGATGACCTATGGCCACTGACCAGCGGTGGAAGAGGTTGAAGATTGTTCTATTGCCACTGACCAGTAGTGGAATAGATTGAAGTTTATCCTATTGCCACTAACCAGTAGGATAAATCGAAGATTATCCTATTGCCACTAACCAGTAGTGGAGTAGTCGAAGATTGTCCTATTGCCACTAACCAGCGGTGGATTGAGTTGAAGATCGTCCTATTGCCACTGACAGCGGTGGAACAGGTTGAAGATTGCGAATGTTATCTCCCGGAAGACTCGACAGAACAAATAAAATGGATTAAAGCCACAAGCCCTACCTCTCTACGGAGTAGATCAAAGCAACAAGACAATGAGGTTTGAAGCTACCTGGCAAAGAAAAGCACCAAGAAGAACAAGACTCTGGGTCCTGACAAATCTAGGCCTTCTTTATGTCTTTGCTCTGTTCCTGTTACACGACACGAGCAAAGAGGGGCAGCTGTATAAGCCCAAATTTTTTCGGGCCCTTTAGACCCAAACCAGTCCAAATAAAACAGATAAATAGCCCACTTTGTTTACAAAATTGCAAGGCCCGATAGGCCCAAAAAAACTTTGATCTCTTAGGAAAATTTTAGGGTTTTGAAACCCTAAATTTCCTAGCGCCGCAACCCACCAGCCACGGTCGGCCACCAACGCCGATTCACATGCCACCATGGCCTCGTCCACTCCCCCACTCTCCATGGTTCCCCACGACCTGCAAAGAGGACAAACAAGTGAGAGCAACAACAACTAAAAAATAAACAAAGATTATATTTATTTTTCTGTTGGGCTATAAAAGCCGAATGATTCGTTTGTAAGGGGCTTTTTTGTCAATCAATCAAAAATAAAAAAAACAAATTCAAAGCAACACCAAGATAGTAGTAGAGATCAAAAAATCCAAAACGCCGAAACCAAAGAAGTAATTTTCGAAGGTATTTTTTAATTTTTTTCATTTTCTCTTATTCGAAAATATATACATAATATACATATAAAGTTTAAATAATAAAGGAAATAAAAAATAATAAAAAAACACCTTAGGCGAGCGCGGTGGCGCGGCAAGGCGGTCGGAGCCCCCCTTTTCTTCAAACCCTAGCAGAGAAAAGGGGAGAGCCCCTGAATTTTTTGAAAAAATGGGATGAAAAGTAAAAAAAAAAAATCAAATTGGCCTTTAAATAGCCAAGTAAAACGGCAGCGTTTTACTACCCTCTCCACACGCCTCAAAACGGCGTCGTTTGGGAAGGGAACCCGCGCGTTTCTCTTCGATGGGATAATTGCGCCACAAGTCCCTCAGCGTTTTACCCCCTTTAGTTCAGTCCTTTCATTATTTTCAAATTGCCCCAGTATATTTTCCTCTGTTCTGATTTAGTCCCGCGCATAATGCAGTACATAGGGAAGGGATTAATTTCTTTTCGGTCCCCCGCAATTTTTGCTTTTTTAGATCTAGTTTCTGTTATCTTCAAAATGGCCCTAATACTTTTTTAAGTCCAATTTAGTCCTTTTTGATCATTCGTTTCAATTACTTATTATTATTATTATTATTTTATTATATTATTTTATATTATTATTATATTATATTTATTTATTATAACTATATATATATTATATTATATATAATTTTGTATTATATTATATTATTATTATATTATTACTAATTTATATTATATATATATATTGTGTATTATTATTATTATTATTACCACCATATCTATATTATTATCTTGTACATATTTTGTATTATATTATTATCATCTTATATTATTATATATTATTATTATTTTTATTATTATTATTATTATATACTACTATGCTTATATTATTATTTTGTACATATTTCGTATTATCAGCATCATTATTTTGTTATTATCATGTTTATTATTATTATATTGTACATATTTGTATTATTATTACTTTACTATTATTACTATGCTAATTACTATTACTATTATTATTACTATATATTACGTTGTATATATTTTGTATCACCATTATTTTTATTATTATTATACTACTATTATTATCGTTATTATTAGTATTACTATATATTATTATATTATACCTATTTTGCATCATTATTATTATTATATTTACTATATCTCTATAGCTACTAACATCTTTTAGTTTTTATTTATTGTTATTATTTTAATGTTACCTTTTTGTTTTTATTATTGCATCTTTTTTATCATGTGTTAATTTCGTTTTCGTCATTTCATGGGATCGACAATTTTAATCGCAACCCGAAGTTTTATTTTTTTAAATTAAAAAAAAAGAGGTTTTCACAAAGGTAATATTCACGCGTTTGGAAATTCAAAGGAATTGTGCCCAATCGTGCTGGGTGCGATTTTTATGTTGGACCAAATAAATGGATATACTATCAAATTTTGCCTGAGGAGATATTCGTGAGTTTGGGAATTCAAAGAGATCATGTCCAATCGTGCTGGGTGTGTTCTTTTTGTTGACCAAATTAACGAATATCCTTTCAAATTTGAATATATGTGCTTGGAGAATTTTGGGGGATGATCCCGAATTTGAGGACTTAGATTGTCATATCCAATCGTGCGGGTATGAGACTCTATTCCTTCGAAACAAGGGAATCTCAATATTCGAACAAGTTATTTTAAAAAAAATAATAATAATAAAATTTCAAAATCATTTCAAACTTTTCGACATTAGGACATTGATTAATCAATTTGGTACCGATTTTTGGCGTTGCGAGGGTGCTAATCCTTCCTCGCACATAATTGACTCCCGAGCCCATCTTCCCGAATATTCGCAGACCAAAAGCACCGTTTTAGTAAACCGAAATGTTTTATTAAAACAAAGGTGATCCGACCACACCTAATAAAAGATCGGTGGCGACTCCCCATTTTATCCATTTCCAAAAACCCAAGTCCGATTCCCAGCCTTTTTTTTTCAAGAAAAAGGACAGTTTCGACAATAGGTATGTCTCCTTATCAACTAATTTTTGGTAAACCGTTTCATCTTCCTGTTGAGTTAGAACATAAAGTATTTTAGGCGGTCAAGCAATACAACATGGAGTTGGAAGCTACAGATAAGCATCGTAAGTTACGTACTCAAGAACTTGAGAAAATTTGACGAGAAGCGTATGAAAATGCCCAATTTTATAAGGATAAGGTTAAAGCTTATCATGACCAAAAGATAACCCGTAAACAATTTATGGTAGGACAAAAAGTATTACTTTATGACCCTACATTAAGAATTTTTGTAGGTAAGTTTCGGACTAAGTGGTTAGGGCCTTTTGTTGTTACTCACGTATTTCCATATGGTGTAGTCAAGATTAAAAGTGAAGAATTTGGAAAAAATTTTATGGTCAACAGATAGCGGTTAAAGCCTTTTTACGAGAATTTTCAAGTCCAAATGGTTGAGGAATTGGTCCTCGAAGAACCGGTTAAATAAATTTCCAGGTCGTCGAGCTAACGACGTTAAACAAAAGAACTTTTTGGGAGGCAACCCAAATTTATTTTCATTTATTTAATTTTGAGTTTTATTAAGATTTAGGTTGTAAATAAATAAATAAATTTTTATTTAATCCAGTGAATTTTTTGTTTTCAAGAACGTAATGGAGGTTATGAATTTTTCCAAAAGTCGGACAATGATGGTGGCGTTGGCACGCCATGCTAAATGCTGACAATTATTTTCCAACGTTGACAACATCGATTGAAACACACGGGGAGTATTCTTAACCTTTCTCTTTGCTTGTTGTTTGAGTTACTGAACTTTATTGCATATAAAACATGCTTGATGACTAGCATAGAGTAAGTAGGGGGAATTGAAATAGTAAGTAAATGGTAAATATGCATGATTTTTGTTGCATGTCTCTCTTTTGCATATGTTCAATCTTATGCTAGAAGTATTCGATAGTTTATTCCGAGATTGAGCCTCTAATCTCATTACTTAGTCAATTTGGACAATTGGGCAAATTTTGAATTAAAGTGTTCAAAGTATCTAGATTAGCCGTTATTTGTGTTCTAAGGTTGATATATGTAATTAGATTTTTCATATAAAATGATTGTTTGAAAAAAATATTTGCTTGTACATAAATAATTTGCTTGTACATAAATAAATAAAATTAATAAATAAATAAAGGCTCAAGTTATGAGTGGAAGTTTCGAAAATGTGACCGAATTGAGTAACCGAGATAGGGTGTTTGGGTTGTCATTTTATCTCGTGTAAAAAGGTTCGAGTGACAAATCGATAACTTGCAAACATTTCGCTAACAGAGCCTTAAAAAAAAAGATTGTTTGAATTGAGTAACCGGGATAGGGTGCTTGGGTTGTCATCCTAGTTTGCGTAAAAAGGTTTGACCCATCCTAGTTCGCGTAAAAATGTTTGATCATGGCTAAAAAATTCTTTTTAATTAATAATGCCTTGCAAATTTTGGATTCAAACTCAATTTAGTGAAATTATTTAGTTCACATATTTCAATTTTATGACACTTGTTGATTAAACTATATATTCTTAGCGTTTGTTTATTTTTGCCTATGTTGTTTGTGTTGATTATGGATGTGGAAAAGAGGCTCGATTTGTAATAAATTGTAGAATAATTTTTAGTGTTTGAAGTAACAATATGCTTTAGGAAAAGCATGAGCTAAGTAGGGGGATTTGATAACATATTAATTTGTATGTTATTTTGTATTTAATTCGGTTTATTTCTAAATTGTAACACCCCAAACCCGGGCTAGAAGTTAGGCCCGAATCTGGCGTGTCACATGGAAGTGTTTTTTTTTTCAAAACCATCTTTGGGATTGTTAAAAACTTGTTTGAGAATTACAGCCTCTTTGTTAAAACCCAAAAACTTAAGCAATTGTTATCTACTTCAAAACGTAATTATCTTTAAAAAAAAACCTTTTGGTTGCAAAAACATATTTGAAATATACAATTCACGAAAAAATGACGCTTGGAAGTAGAGTTGCAGAAGCATTTTGAAAACATTGCGGAAACGTAGGTAAAATACAAATATTTTTGAGAGGTTGATTGATGAGTCGAAAATCGAGGTAGTGAACTTTAACCGTGACTTTTGAAAATGTCATCGATAATTTGAAAGAGAATTTCCGAGTTAAATAATTTGTAAAAGTTTGTTACGAAAATCATTTGTTAATCAATTTTTGGAAAATCGTTATTTATGATTTTAGAAAAATCCCCATTTAAAATAATGCAGAAAAATAATAAGTACAGCTAAACATAAAACCAAATAAAATATCCCAGAGGCCTTATTACAACTTTAAAACCCGGATAGTAAAAGCAACAAAATAAACGAAAAAGGAATTTAATAAAGTTAGAAACACCATTTCTGAAGTATGGCCTCCACCGAGTCATCCATGGCCCCAAGTCCTCGTCACTGAGCATTACCTACAAGGGTTAAGAAAGGGGGGTGAGTTACAAGAACTCAGTGTATAATCCCCTTACCGTCATCCACTGGGTCTGAATCCGTTTAGCAAAAACTTGGGCCTAAGCCCATAAAGCATAATCTTGGGCCGAAGCCCATTTACCATAACAATATATATATATATATATATATATATATATGCAAAATATGCAACCCATCCCATCCAGCCAAGCTCTCCCCCGTACCAACCAATCTCTCCTGTGGGGATCAAGTCAACCCACCCCGCCAGTCTCTCCAATTTGCAGTCAAGCTGCCATTTATAATATTTGTGGCTGAGCCACCAGAGTATCATATACGGTAATATAATCGGCACACAGCCTTAATCATGATGGCACAAAGCTATTATCAGAATTTGTGGCAATGCCACCGGTCTATACTTCTCTTCATTCAAATTTTCCCATCCCATGCAATATGTAAAGATGCACCATACATAATCATAAAACATCCATATAAAAATAACATCCATTAACCTATTAAATACTTTTTATGAATCAGCCCATTAAAGCAATACGACCATTCGGCCCATAGGGGCATTTCGATAATTCGATCCATAAGGACATTTTGGTAAATCGGCCCATTATAACAATCTATCAAATCGGCCCATTATAATAATCTATCAAATCAACCCATTATAACAATCTATCAAATCGGACCATAGGGGCATTTCGGTAATTTGGTCCATAAGGACATTTCAGTAAATCGGCCCATTATAACAATCTATCAAATCGGCCCATTATAACAATCTATCAAATCGGCCCACAGGGGCATTTCGGTAATTCGGTCCATAAGGACATTTCGGTAAATCGATAATTTTACCAACTAAGGGTAATTCGGTAATCTCGCAACTAAAGGGTTATTTCGGTAATGTACTCTCTAAGGGTATTTTGGAAATTCACAACCCAGACTTAACTACTAATGTTGGGCGCAAAATTGAAACTATCCACCTACGTCATACTGACTAAATTGACTATAACTCTAGTTAGAAAACTCGAAATTTAAATTCGTAAATTTTCCTTGAAACTAGACTCATATATCTTCTTACTACAATTTTTCTAGAATTTTTGGCTTAGTCATTTAGTACAGTTTATTCCGTAAAGTTTTCCCTTGTTCCACTGTCCAACGGTTCTGACCTTTCTTAACCTAAACTCAAATATCTCACTGTACCGTTTTCATATGCTGTCCCACTTGTTTCTATTGAAATTTGGCTATCAAAGAGAAAAGAAGCAAAGATGCCTTGAGGGTTTCGGTCAAAACAAGAGAAAAAGATGCTCTCTTTTTGGCTTTGGAGTTTTCGGCAAAGAGAAAAAAGATAAAATTGGAGAAAGCATAAGACACCAAAATGCTAAGGAGAAAACAACCTCTCAAGCACCAAAAATTTGCCAGTTCCCATAGAAAATTCGGCTATCACCAAAACCCTCTCCCAAACCATTATATCTTTTCTAAAAGATGAACATTAACCAAATGAAATCTTTCCAAAACACCTTCCACACTATATGCCAACATGTTCCCTTATCCTTCCTTTTCTTTTGATTCTTTCCTTCATTATCCCTTATCTTCCTCCTTACCATAATCCTTAGCCACCTTTCCATAATTTAAAAAATCTTCCTTGCCTAAAATACCACTATGGCCGACACTATGGATGAATAGCATAAAAAAAATTAATCACAAATTGCACTAGATGAGATTTGAACCCCTTCCCTCCATGCTCTCCACTTGATGCCATAACCTCTTTACCATATGCTCATTTATGCTAACAAAATATGCATTTATTTCCTTAAGCCTTGATGTCATTTACCTTCTCTCCTTAAAATGCTTAAACACAAAAATTTTGCTAAGGCCCCAATTCAACCCCGAGCCTTCTTAAAACTCTGTAACTTTCCAAAATTACCCTCCTAATAAGTCCAACTTGAAAAATGTCGTTCTCTTGTTCTCAAAAATTTTTAAAACGCTTCTACACTCAAGGCCCAATGGGCCCAATCCTACTAGACCCAATTTTGGGATGTTACATAAATTGATCCCTGCTAAATTAGTACTTTTATGTTTTAATCTTGTCGGGGATGCAATTGGAATGCTAAGAGACAAAAACAAGCAGAAAAGGATCAAATTGAAACAAAATTAGTAAAATGAGGCCGAATTAAAAGTGTGGAGAAAGCCAAGGACTCATCAAAATTTTTGACTTTGTAAAAATCCAAAAATAGAAAATTTCTTATTTTATTTTTGATTTTATGTTAAATTAGTTAAGGCCAAAAATAGTAAATTTTATGTATATAAATAGGGCCTTAGTGTTCTTTGGAAATCATCCCTTAATTTTGTATTCCTACTTCAATTTGGAATTGAATTATCCTTTTTTTCCAATTGGCGTAAGCTTACTGCCATTTTCATTTGCATTTGCTTGCTTTTATAAAATTGGGCCAATTGCCTTTCAAGTCCTTTCATTCACCAATTTTCTCCATTTCATCAAACCACCTTTCCAAGTTTACAAAGCATGAATAATTTCATGCTTCACTAAATGTCATCTTAGCTTTAAGCCGGGGTTCTTTTCGGTCCGAAATCGTGAGATATGAATTCGTGCTAAAAATCCTTCCGATTGATATTCATATTTTTCCTAAGTATCGGGATTAACAACTCATCCCTTAAGGTTAACTCGATTTCAAGTCAAAAAAT
>SMMG02000263.1:0-125998 GCA_005393395.2 Gossypium australe
ATTAGTGTTACCAACTTAATAATTTAAAATCTCGTTTGAAAGTTTCTTACCAATTCATTATTAGATTGAACTAAAAGCCATATACAGTTTTGTTTTACGAAAGTCAAATTAGGGAATTTTATAAACGTGACAGTTGAAACAACGTTGAGGTTTTAAGAAAATCTCCGACTTTATTAGTTATTCACATGTCATCTTTGTTAACACCTTTTTAGAAAAAAGATGGTTTGTGATTTTATTTTTGAAAAACTCCATATTTGTCACCTCAAAAATATGTACTAACAGTATTACAGCAAATCCCAATTTAAAGTTGTAGAGGCCTTATTACATTGCAAAATCCCATAATTAAAAAAAATAGGTTTAATAAGAACCGAAAGTTTACAAGAAAAATTGCATGGCCACCTCAAGTCTCTGCCTCAGCTCCAATCTGCGATCTAGGGATTACCTGCAAAATTTAGCAGAGGGGTGAGTCACCAAGACTCAGTGTGTAAATCCCCTTAACACAATCTGGGCCTTAAGCTCAAGATGCACATTGGGCCTTAGCCCACAAATAGCATAGTAAAAATGTATGCAATGCAGCCCAGCCCAACCAAGTTTTCCATCCTCTAGGTCACCTGAATCGGCCAAACACCCGTGGCATCAAGCCACTGTGGTTCCAAACCACTGTGGTCCCAGACCACTTGTGATAGAGTCACAGAATATATAAACGTGGGGCCAACCCACTGTGGTCCCAGACCACTGTGATAATCTCTGATAAGTATATGTGGGGCCAACCCACTGTGGTACCAAACCACTGAGATAAGTCACTGATAAATATATGTATACGTGGTTCCAAACCACTGTAGTCCCAGACCACTATGACAGAAGTCACTAAATCACACTTCCCCTGTCAATCATATCCCAAAGCCCATGCAACATATTATCATACTGAGATGAATGCAAACATACTTTCAATGTACAATAGACAATTAATTCATACATACATATCTTCAAAAGTAAAATCATAGTGGTACTTACCCGGTGTCTCCAACCTTACCCACAAGGGTATCTCGACTAGCTATACAGTCGTTTCGGCTTTCAGCCAACACAGTTATTAACGTAAATTAATAAAGTAAAGTGTGAGCATTACACAACTGATTATGCGTAAGACTAAACTCTCTAGATTGTCGACACTCTCACTAGAAGAAACAACTGCGATTGTCTATCCCAGGTAGATGTCGGCTCCCTACCACAGCCTGGCGAAAGTCTCGAACCACCGACACAGCACGTCAATTAAACTTAAGAGTAGAGACTACGAGTCCACTCCCCTTCTCAGTTTGGCTAGCACTCGCATCCATGGAGAGGATCTTTGATCAGTACTCAAGGAGAAACGTACGTTGACTAACAAAAAAATTTGATTAAGGTAGACTACAATTGAAAGGGATGAAATAGCCAAGAAACACAAAGATGGCTCCTTACCTTAAGAACTTGAATGGAGTGATCAGATTCGGCAATCAACAGACCTACAGGCTTCGGACCTCTAACGTTCGGCTAATGGGGTTTCCCGAAGTAAACGTTCCAAAACGAGAGAAGAAGAAGAAGGGATTAGTCGAAATCTAAACACCAAGAAAAATAGCCATTCGGCTATGTCCACACAGAATCAAAAGAAATAAATAAAGAATCGAAAGAGTCTCCCCTTACCTTAACCAACAGAAACTGATTGAAGAGACTTTTTGCGGCCAAAGATTCCTAGCACCTTGTTTCGCGATGTTCAGCTAACAGAAAAAGAGTGTAAGAATAGATTTAGTTTGGCCTCAAAGGAGATTTGGCTATGGTGAAAAGGTGTAGAAACGAAACACACAAGAGAAAAGAGTGAGAAGTATTTTTTTGGCTAGAGAAGAAAAGAGTGTAGAAGAGAAAAGATGAAGAAGATTGTTTCGGCTTTAGAGTAAACAAAAGAAAACCAAAAAGAAGGGAAAAGCAAATGGAAATTGAGATTCGGCTATGAGAGGGTAGAAAAGAAAATCGTTAGACAAAAAGAATGAAAGGAAAATGAAATGCTCGAGTGGTCACCCTAGTTTCGGCTAATGTCAAAGAAGCAATAAGAGATGAAGAGAAGAAAGCTGAAAGTTTTGGCACAAAGAGAAGTAGAAAACCGAATAAGAGAAAAAGAAAGAACTCCCTAAGACCCTTGCAAAAATCCGGCACTCTACCTATATGACCGAAAATGCCAAAATGGAAATGCCAACCACTCAAGAGAATTTCGGCACACTCACCTATCCTAGCAACTAAATCGAAATCCCCCTTCCAAGCTCCCACATTCGGCCAACACCTCCACCATCACCAAATCCCTTGATTTGCTCCACCAAATACTCCCCATCACTCATTCAAATTGGTTTGACCAATTCAAACTCCTCCAAGCTCTCTTGTCCATCCATTTGAATGCATTGACCCATTCAACCACCACCCTTGAAGAGTCCCTACCGAAACCATCTCCTCTCCATCCTGGTGCCAAAAATAAAGCTTCATAATAAGGCTTATGGGATTCAAACTCCTCCCCTTCTGCTCCTACAAGATACACCACCTCCACTTGGACACAAGCTTCCTTTGTGTCAACAAACACACGAAAATAAACTTAAGGCCTACTCCTACTAGCTCTCCCTTCTTAGATGCCCAAAATAGAAAATTTACCAAGGATCTGGCTTGAACCCGAGCCTCACCAGGACCCCAAGCACATTTAAATAACAACAGAACAAACCAAGCACACAGAAAAGCCTAAAATACAGAACCCCTAATTCTAGGATGTTACTGTTCTACCCCCTTAAAGAAATTTTGGCCTCGAAATTTACCTGATCAAAAGAGGTGAGGGTATTGCTGTCGTATCACATCCTCCGGCTCCCACGTGGCTTCCTTTGAACCTTGATTCCACCATAAAACTTTAACCAATGGAACTAACTTCCTTCTCAACACTTTAACATCTCGATCTAAGATCTGAACTGGTTCTTCTTCAAAAGACAAATCAGGTCTTACTTCAATTTCCTCTACTGGCACTATGTGAGATGGATCCGAACGATAGCGCCTTAACATTGAAACATGAAATACATCATGTATCTGACTCAACTCCGAAGGTAACTTGAGCTGATAAGCTACTGGTCCCACACGTTTCAACACTCGATAAGGTCTGATGAACCTGGGGCTCAACTTACCCTTCGTCCAAACCTTAAAACCTTCTTCCAAGGTGAAACTTTCAGAAAAACCTGATCACCCTCTGCGAATTCTATTTTCTTACGCTTCAGATCTGCATAAGATTTCTGCCTGTCGGAAGCTTCCTTCAACTGAGTCCGAATCAACTTAACCTTTTCCTCTGTTTCTAAAACCAATTCCAGACCCAACAACTGTCACTTACCCAACACTGTCTAGCAGGGAGGAGTACGACACTTATGACCATACAACGCTTCGTAGGGTGCTATCTGAATACTGGATTGATAACTATTGTTGTATGTGAATGCTGCCAATGGTAAGAAATCCTCCCAATTACCTCTGAAGTCGATAACACAGCCTCTCAATATACCTTCCAAAATCTGAATTACCCTCTCTGACTGACCATCAATCTGCGGATGAAACGCTGTGCTAAAATCCAGTCTTGTACCCAACACTTTACGCAACGCCTTCCAGAACCGCGATGTAAACTTGGGATCTCTGTCTGATATGATAGACACTGGTACCCCATGTAACCTCACAATCTCTGCTACATACAGCTTGGCTAACTTCTGTAGTGAGTAATCAACATGAACTGGTATGAAATGAGCGGACTTCATCAACCGATCGATAATAACCCACACCGAATCATTTCTAGTAGGCGTAAGAGGTAGCCCACTAACAAAGTCCATAGTTATCCTCTCCCACTTCCAAAGTGGAATCTTCACTGGCTGTAGCAAACCTGAAGGCAACTGATGTTCCTCCTTCACCTGCTGACACGTCAAGCCCCTACTCACAAACTCGGTAACTTTTTGCTTCAGACCTGGCCACTAAAACTGTTCAGCAAATCTTGATACATTTTACTCCTACCTGGATGCATAGCGTATGGGCTACTATGCGCTTCCTACAGAATACAAGTCTTTCCACCAAAGCTCAATACCCCATCACTGTTCAAACTTAAATCTTCTATCTCACCACCTTCCACTTGCTGAAATCTAGAACTTAGCGATTCATCTGACAACTGCTTCTCTTTAATCTGACTTACCCATGAAGGCTTCACTTGAGGTTCAGCTAACAAGCTTCCATCATCATACAAACTGAGATGAGCAAGCATTGCCCTCAAATCAGATATCACCTTACGGCTCAACGCGTCTGCCACTATGTTAGCTTTACCTGGGTGATATTCAATCGAGCAATCATAATCTTTCAACAATTCAATCCACCTCTGCTGCCTTAAATTCAATTCCTTCTGGGTAAGGAGATATTTCAGGCTCTTATGGTCGGTGTAGATAACCGACTTCTCTCCATACAAGTAGTGTCTCTAAATTTTTAGAGCGGACACTGCCGCAGCTAACTCCAGATCATGAGTGGGATAGTTCACTTCATGTGGTCTCAATTGCCGAGATGCATACGCTACCACTTTCCCTTCTTGCATCAACACACATTCTAACCCTGTGTGCGACGCATCACAATAGACGACAAACTCCTTCCCAGCCTCAGGCTGAATCAACACTGGTACCTCCGTCAAAATCCTTTTCAACTTTTCAAAGCTTCTTTGCTGCTTATCTGACTAGACAAACGGTACCCCTTTTCGTAATAACTTGGTTAAAGGTGCAGCAATCAACGAGAATCCCTCAACAAACCTTCTGTAGTACCCAGCTAACCCAAGGAAACTTTGAATTTACGCTACAGACTTTGGTGATTTCCACTGCAAAATAGCTTCAACCTTTCGGGGATCAACCCTAATTCCCTCGGCAGACACAACATGTCCCAGAAATGTAACTTCCCTCAACCAAAATTCACACTTGCTGAATTTGGCATACAGTTGCTTCTCTCTCAAAATCTGTAGAACAATCCGAAGATGCGAATCATGCTCCTCTTCCGTCTTTGAATATACCAAGATATCATCTATGAACACTACGACAAATCGATCCAAGTAGGGTTGGAATACCTGGTTTATCGTATCCATAAATGCGGCTAGTGCATTCGTCAACCCGAATGGCATCACTAAGAACTCGTAGTGACCATAACGAGTTCGAAAAGCAGTCTTATGAATATCCGCCTCCTTGACCTTAAGCTGATGATAACCTGACCTCAAGTCTATCTTCGAGAAGACTGAAACGCCTTACAGCTGATCGAATAGATCGTCAATCCTTGGCAATGGGTACTTGTTCTTAATCGTCAGCTTGTTCAATTGCCTATAGTCAATGCACATCCGCATCGACCCATCCTTTTTCTTGACAAATAACACCGGTGCTCCCCACGGAGACACACTTGGTCGAAAAAAACCACGGTCCAACAATTCTTGAATTTGAGCTTTAAGCTCCACTAGCTCCTTCGGCACCATCCTATATGGGGCAACGGACATTGGAGCTATTCCCAGAAGAAGATCAATACCGAACTCCACCTTGCGATCTGGAGGTAACCCTGGAAGCTCTTGTGGAAAAACATATGAGAACTCTTTCACCGTTCTAACATCTCTTACAGACAACTCCTTGGCTTCCAAAGCACTAATGAAAGCTAAGAAAGCCTCACACCCTTTTCTCACCATCCTTTCAGCCTTTAGAGTAGACACCACATTGGACAGGTAATTCCTTCTCTCACCTAACACCAACACCTCTTTATCCTCGAGAGTCTTCAATATCATGCGCTTAGCTGCACAATCCAAGTTTGCACGATACTTAACTAACCATTCCATGCCTAAAATCAAATGAACTTACCGAACGGTAATTCCATCAAGTCAGCCAGGAAGACTATCCCTTGAACTTATAAAAGCACACTTCTAAATAGTTTGTTCACTACTACAGATTGTCCTAAAGTGCTAATCACAGTCATTTCTCTAGAAGCAACCTCAGATTCTATGTTCAACGTTCCAAACACAGTACTAGTAGCATACGAATGTGTAGACCCAATATCTATCAGTACTATAAGAGCAAACCAAAAATAAGGAATGTACCGATTATGACGTCCTGTGCATCGCCCTTCTCTCGGCGCCTAGCTGCATAAACCAATCCAAGCTGTCTCGCATCTGTATTCCCAGACCTCTGCCTGCTGCTCCACACCCTCGACCAAAACCATTTCCTCTTCTGGCCAGACCACGACCTCTCGGTGGTTGCTGCCCACCTCTTCTAGACTGTACATATCCCTGACCTATTGGCCGTGCCCTGTTCGGCTCTTGTGGACAGTCCCTTACCAAATGATCTACAGATCCACACCTGTAGCATCCTTTACTTCTTGCCCAACACTCCCCCGAATGATAATTTCCACATCTAGCACACTGCTGAGACCGACCAACAGCAACAGGCTTCGCAACTCGACTCGGTCCATCAAACCTAGGCTTTTTGGAAACCCCCAGCAGATCCTGATGACCCAAAATTCCTTTTATTCCTACCCCTATCCTTATCCTAATTCTGCCTTTCAGACCGCTTCACCTCTTCGGCTATCTTAGCCTTCTCAACTAGAATAGCAAACTCTCTTTCCCGTTGCGGAGCTATTAGTACTCGCAACTCGTCCCTCAGACCATCCTCAAATTGGACACAACGCTCGTGATCTGTTGTAACAATACCCAGGGCATAACGGCTTAAACGCATGAATTCCACCTCATATTCAGCCACTGACTTATTCCCTTGGACCAAGTTTAAAAATGCCTTCCTTTGAGCGTCCACATAACTTGTCCCAACATACTTTCCCTGGAACGCTGACTTAAAGAAGTCCCAGGTAATACGGTCCACTGATGTACCATCTCTTACCGTGAGCGACCATTAGCATGCCTCATCTCGAATGAGGGACACTACTCCTTTCAACTTTTCCTCCGCGGTACAATCAAGATCGTCCATGAATCGTTCAACCGCTTCTAGCCAGTACTCAGCTACGTTAGGAGCCATACCAGAAATGCCCCTAAATATCTCAGCCCCATTAGCTCGGAGCCACTCATAAATAGATTTTCGAGCTACTGATCCCATGCTTGCTCCAATAACCCGCTCCAGAACACGCAACATAGCTTGAGACAAAGCATCGTCTCCACCAGTTTGGTCCTAAAATCCCGCTTCTGCAATTGGTGATGCTGGCACTTTACCTTCCGACCCATGCCCTGATTACTAGGGTTCAGCCTCAACACCCCGGCCTCTACCACGGCCGCGCATACCACATCCACGTCCTCTAGCGCTCACGATTACGAATTCGACTTAATCTGATTAAAATTTTATGAGTTAATATTTCTTCCACTTTTATTACCGGACTCTTATGAAAATAGCATTAGAAGTAGTTTTTCGTAAGAAATATTTCTAAAGGTCTCCATTTCTAAAGTTGTATTTCTTAAAACTATCTATCACAATTTTTCATGAGAAATCAAGTAATAATCAGAAAACTTACAGTGCGGATTGGTGCCGGAGACTCGGGTGCCATACTTCTAAAAACATGTAGTTTTCTAAACCATTTTCCAAACTAACTTTTGAAAACATTTTTGAACCCCAAACCCACAGCCGAGTTTTGCAACCTGACTCTGATACCATAATTGTAACACCTCAAACCTGGTCAATACGTTACAACAAATCTGGTATGTTACTGGAAAAGATGTTTTGAAATTTTTACCGGAACATCGTAATTTGAAAAAAACTTTCTAATTAGTGTTACCAACTTGATAATAATTTAAAATCTTGTTTGAAAGTTTCTTACCAATTCCTTATTAGATTGAACTAAAAGTCGTATACAGTTTTGTTTTACGAAAGTCGAAATTAGGGAATTTTATAAACTTGACAGTTGAAAACAATGTTGAGGTTTTAAGAAAATCTCCGACTTTATTAATTATTCGCATGCCATCTTTTGTTAACACCTTTTTAGAAAAAATGGTTTCTGATTTTATTTTGAAAAACTCCATATTTGTCACCTCAAAAATATGTACTAACAGTATTACAGCAAATCCCAATTTAAAGTTGTAGAGGCCTTATTACATTGCAAATCCCATAATTAAAAAAAAAAACAAGTTTAAATAAGAACCGAAAGTTTACGAGAAAAATATTGCATGGCCACCTCAAAGTCCGCCTCACCTCCAAATCCGCGATCTAGGTATTACCCGCAAAATTAAGTAGAGGGTTGAGCCACCGAGACTCAGTGTGTAAATCCCCTTATAACGTAATCTGGGCCTTAAGCTCACTGATGCACCACACAATATAGCATAGTAAAAATGTATGCAATGCAGCCCACCTAACCTAGTTTTCCATCCACTAGGTCACCTGAATCGGCCAAACACCGTGGCATCAAGCCACTGTTGTTCCAAACCACTATGGTCCCAGACCACTTGTGACAAAGCCACAGAATATATAAATGTGGGGCCAACCCACTGTGGTACCAAACCACTGAGATAAGTCACTGATAAATATATGTATACGTGGTTCCAAACCACTGTGGTCCAGACCATTGTGACAGAAGTCACTAAATCACACTTCCCCTATCAATCATATCCCAAAGCCCATGCAACATATTATCATACTGAGATGAATGCAAACATACTTTCAATGTAAAAGAGACAATTAATTCATACATACATATCTTCGAAAGTAAAATCATAGTGGTACTTACACGGTGTCTCCAACCTTACCCACAAGGGTATCTCGACTAGCTATATAGTCGTTTTGGCTTTCAGCCAACACAGTTATTAACGTAAATTAATAAAACAAAGTGTAAGCATTACACACTGATTACGCGTAAGACTAAACTCTCTAGATTGTCGACACTCTCACTAGAAGAAACAACCACGATTTGTCTATCCCAGGCAGATGTCGGCTCCCTACCACAGCCTGGCGGAAAGTCTCGAACCGCCGACACAGCACGTCAATTAAACTTAGGAGTAGAGACTACGAGTCCACTACCCTTCTCAGTTTGGCTGGCACTCGCATCCATGGAGAGGATCTTTGATCAGTACTCAAGGAGAAACGTAGGTTGACTAACAAGAATTTGATTAAGGCAGACTACAATTGAAAGGGATGAAATAGCCAAGAAAACGAAAAGATGGCCCCTTACCTTAAGAACCCGAATGGAGTGATCAGATTCGGTAATCAACAGACCTTCAGGCTTCGAACCACCGATGTTCGGTTAATGGGGTTTCCCGAAGTAAACATTCCAAAATGAGAGAAGAAAAAGAATGGATTAGCTTAAATCTAAATACCAAGAACAAAATAGCCATTCGGCTATGACCAACAGAATCGAAAGAAATAAAGAGCGAATCGAAAGAGTCTCCCCTTACCTTAACCAACAGAAACCGATTGAAGAGACTTCTTGCGGCCAAAGATTCCTAACACCTTGTTTCGTGATGTTCAGCTAATAGAAAAAGAGTGTAAGAATAGATTTAGTTTGGTGTCAAAGGAGATTCAGCTATGGTGAAAAGGTGTAGAAACAAAACACACAAGAGAAAAGAGTGAAAGTATTTTTCGGCTAGAGAAGAAAAGAGTGTAGAAGAGAAAAGATGAAGAAGATTGTTTCAGCTTTAGAGTAAAATAAAAGAAACCAAAAAGAAGGGAAAAGCAAATGGAAATTGAGATTCGGGTATGAGAGGGTAGAAGAGAAATCGTTAGAGAAAAAGAATGAAAGGAAAAAGAAATGCTCGAGTGGTCACCCTAGTTTCGGCTAATGTCAAAGAGCAATAAGAGATGAAGAGAAGAAAGCTGAAAGTTTCAGCACAAAGAGAAGTAGAAAACCGAATGAGAGAAAAAGAAATAACTCCCTAAGACCCTTGTAAAGATTCGGCACTCTGCCTATATGACGAAAATGCCAAAATGGAAATGCCTACTACTCAAGAGAATTTTGGCACACTCACCTATCCTAGCAACTAAACCGAAATCCCCCTCCAAGCTCCCCACATTCGGCCAACACCTCCACCGTCACCATATCCCTTGATTTGATCCACCAAATACTCTCCATCACTCATTCAAATTGGTTTCACCAATTCAAACTCCTCCAAGCTCTCTTGTCCATCCATTTGAATACATTGACCCATTCAACCACCACCCTTGAAGAGTCCCTGCTGAAACCATCTCCTCTCCATCCTGGCACCAAAAATAAAGCTTCATAATGAGGCTTATGGGATTCGAACTCCTCCCCTTCTGCTCCTACAAGTGACGCCACCTCCACTTGGACACAAGCTTCTTTTGTGTCAACAAACACATGCAAATAAACTTAAGGCCTGCTACTACTAGCTCTCCCCCCTTAGATGCCCAAAAAAGAAAATTTACCAAGGCTTTGGCTTGAACCCGAGCCTAACCAGGACCCCAAGCACATTTAAATAACAACAGAACAAACCAAGAACACAGAAAAGCCTAAAATGCAGAACCCCTAATTCTAGGATGTTATAGGATATGCTAAAGATCGACCCGCTAGCTGAAGCATCACAGTTGTAGGTCTTACTTCACCTATCCCTAGCATCTTGGAAATAGACTTAGGCATCAAGTTGATACTCGCTCCTAAATCACACAAAGATTTACCACAATAAGATTCACCAATGTTACAGGGTATAGTAAAGCTTCTTGGGTCCTTCAATTTCAGTGGCAATTTGTTCTTCAAGAATGCACCGCACTCCTTTGTCAAGGCAACAATCTCATACTCAATCAGTCGTTTCTTCTTGGACAGTATATCCTTCATAAACTTCACATAATTTTGCATTTGTTCTAAAGCCTCCACCAACGAAATATTGTGTGTAACTGCTTCAGAACATCCAAAAATGTCTTGAATTACATCTCTTGTTTTTTCTTGTGTTACTGCAATCATTGCGGATATGGAGTGATGGAAATTTTGATTGAATCAGATAACTCCTTTGAGTAGGTAAATCTACATCCAAAGAATTGAATTCACTAAGTTAGGATTTACCTTGTCAGTCTTTGTCGATTCTAACTCTTTTGGTATAGGAATTTCAACAGCTGGTTGATTCTTCTCAACGGGCTTATCTTCGACATCAATCAATCGGGGTTCTAGAATTTTAGCACTTCGTAATGCCACTACCTTGATTTGTCCTTTACCTAAATTTCTTAGATTCTCAGTATCGCTCGGCAAGGTTCCTTGCGGTCTATTACAAAGCTTCATAGCTAATTGACCCATTTGGTTTTCCCAATTTTTCAATGTTGCTACTTGGCATTGGATCAAAGCGTCATTCTTTGCCATGTACGCTTTCAACAAGTTCTCCAAACTATTTGATGCCTTAGCTTGAGGTGGTTTTGGAGCTAGCTGATTAAACCCTTGAGATTGATTGGGTATGCTGCAATAAGTTGTTGTTCGGTCCATTTTCTTGGTTGCTCCAAGAAAAGTTAGCATGATTACGCCATGAAGGATCGTAGAAGTTAGACTGGGGTCCTTGTCCACTCCTATTTTGAGGTTGGTTCCCTACATAGTACACTGACTTGGGATTTGATGGACAATTCTCAAAAGAATAACCTTCCACACAGTACACACAGGAAACTACTTCAAACGAACTTGGTGGCTGAGCTGCAAAATTATTAGCACTATTAGTGATAAACTGTTTTAACATAGAGGAAATAGACGATACCTGAGCTGACAACGAAGTGAGGGCGTCAACTTCATGAACTCCGGCTACACCTCTTCCTGAAGCTGTTCAATTTGTTGGCATTGATTGTTATTACTCGCAATCCTCTCGATGATCTCATAAGCCTCATTATAGGACTTAGACAAAATTGCACCATTCGCAGAAGCATCTACCATCAATCTTGTATGTGCATTGTGACTAGTATAAAATGTCTCCAACTAGATACAACGAGGAATCCCATGATAAGGACACTTATGAAGTAACTCCTTGAATCGCTCCCAAGCCTCATACAAAGACTCATCATCAAATTGTTGGAAAGTTATGATCTCATTCCTCAACTTAGTGTTTTTGCTAGGCGGGAAATACTTAACCAAAAATCTCTCTACTAATTCTTGCCATGTTGATATGAAACTTGGTGGCGAGCCATGCTCGTGCTTGATCTCGCAACGAGTATGGAAACAACTTCAACCTTAGTGCATCTTCAGTCACATCGGCTATCTTGAATGAATCACTCACCTCCATAAAGAATCGAAGGTGGAGATGTGGATCTTCCATTGGCATACCACTGAATTGGCCCATCATTTGGAGCATTTGAAACATCACTGTTTTCAATTCAAATTGAGTTGCCTCAATAACTGGCCTTCTAATTCCTGGATTTAACTCACTGAAAAGTGGCACAGCATATTGTCTGATGCATCGATCCCTATCACTGGCAATTAGGATGGGATTTCTTACACGATCGGCTTCATTAACTTGTCTTTAAGCTGTTCATTCACGTCTTCTTTGTCGGAAAGTGTCCTCAATTTAGGGTTTACAGGGAGTAAATCGATAATAAATCTATGCTCATAAACACTGGAAAAGAAAATCACAAAACTAAAAAAATAAGTTAGTAATGTTAGAAATAAACCAAATTGGAAGTAAATAATTTCACAAAAAAAAAGACTTTGGCAACAGTTAACAATCCCCAACAGCGGCGCTAAAAACTTGTAACGCGTAGATTTGTGCAAATGTACACAGTTGTTATCAAGTATTAAATCGAGTTATCTTCTCCACAAGGATAGTATTTGTGACAAATCACTTAATTGTAAAATTATATTAACAACTTGGTAAATAAAAACACAATATGATTGAGAAGTGATGATTAAAATTAAATATATTAAACTAAATGCAATGATCCCTAATGCAAATTATCCTAAATATGCAAACTATATGAATGAAATAGATTTTAGCAAAATTAAACACAATTTGTAACAATTATAACATAAATAAGCTTGGACAATTACTTTAATTAAACTCAATTTATGATCAACATGTTTAATAACATTCAGAAAACATTCTGTAACAGTCCGGTTTTGATGAATATTTTGATTTTGATGAATATTTTGAGTTAAGCCATTGATGAATTTATGAGCTTTGTGATGTTAGATGATAGACTATGAAAGATAAGTTTTGGATTAATATGTTTTAAATTGGAAATTTTGAAGATTTTGAGTAATTAGGGCGAAATTGTAAAAATAATAAATTGAGGGACTAAAATGTGAAATAAAGAAATGTATGGACTTGTATGAACATGGGGTAAATTCAGCCTAAGCATAGAACATTAAAATTTTGCATATTTTGTGTTTTATGCAATAGGGACTAAATTTTGAAAAGTGTAAAATATCAGGGGTAAAATGGTAATTTGCCCATTTATGTGTTTTTAGACTAAATTGAATAAAATTTTGTTTGAATGAGTTTAATTTGAATATGTTTAGATCAAGAACCACAGAAAACAGACTTGGATCAGGGGAAAACAAAAATAATTGAATAGTCGTTTTATTCCGTCCGTCGATATCTGAGGTAAGTTTATAAGCAAATAAATGTTGTTAATTTTGAATATATGTGAACTTTATATGCTGAATTGAATTTTATGAATGTATATAAGTGATGGCCGAATGTCTATATGCTTGGGAGCAATGTTTACGAGATCGATTCAATTGAGCTACGGTGTCCGAAAGTCCCGTACGAACCTTAGGAATAGCTAGGATACATATGTCATGACATAGGATTTCGTTATGTGTTATCGTGTAAGACCATGTCTGTGACGCTGGCATCGACTTGTGACTTACGTGTAAGACCCTGTTTGGGACAGTGGCATCAATATGTGATTACATGTAAAACCAAGTCTGGGACGTTGGCATTGTACGAAATGTTTGACTATTCGAGTATCCTTTTTAATTCCGAATGGTTCAATGGGCAATGATAAGTTAAGATCGGGTGTAAAATCAAGTTAGAAAGGCTCAGGTATGTACTCATACAAAGTTATGAAAATATGGTAAGTTGAATGTTTGAATTGATGATATAATATTATATGTTAATGTGAACTATGTGTAAGTATATGTGAATGTATATATTCAACCAAATGATGTATTTGTGTGGTAGAAAGTAAAGGTTAAATATACTAATGTTCAAATAAGTATTAAGCCAAAGGAAAATTTATGCAAAATTTATATGTTTTGATATATGAAATTATAAGTTGGAATTGTATATGAATTTTTGATGGTTTATTTCGGTTTAGCTAGATTAAATTATGTATATGATTAAATGTCTCATTTGCTTATGACTTACTAAGCTGTGAAAGCTTACTGTGTGTGTTTGCTCTTTGTTTTATAGATTTTGGAAGTTGGTTACGAGCTCGGGGATCGTCAGAGAAGTCTATCACACTATCGACAGTCTTCGGTATTTTATTAAATTTGAATTCGAACATATGGCATGTATAGGCTAGTTAATATGTTTGATTTTTGGGTATGTAAAAATAAGCCATGCGAAAATGGCTTATTTATTTTGTTAAGCTTGGTTTTTATGCTTTTGATCAAATGATAAATATGTTGATTTTGGTAATTTGGCCATGGCTTATTTATATATGTGAATTATGTTTGATATGTTTTGTAAAAAAAATGTGGTAAATGTTTCGGTATAAAGTAAGTTCGGTTATAGCATATAGGTGGACTGAGTTTGGTATGTCTTGTTAATCCTTGAAATTGATTATGGCTTAAGTTTACATATCATGTATATATAAGGTGATGTTTGATTATGTGTTTCGGCAATAAGCTAAGTAATGGATGTTAGTTAGGGTATATTATGTGTTAGTTACATAATAGACATGTCATACATATATGCATGTGGTGCACTTGATAAACGTTTGATTTGCTCATGTGAGTGGTCTTAAAATTCGACTTTGTAATTGTAAAATGATATGAATTATAGGATTTTTGGAAATGGCTCATTTGGTGTATTCATATGCGCAAGTTTGTAACAAGAAAATATGCATGTTTTTGGTCTTTTAAATGTTATATAGTTGTCTTTTAAATAGGCTTAAAGTTAATAAATAGGGTACATACAAATTCAGTTATTTATAGTTAAATGAGTAATGCATGTTTGAATTTAGCTTATATAAATTTAATTGATTAGCCGAATCAAGGATAAGTTGATTTGTATTGTGTGTATATAGTTTATGATTGAATGGTTCAAATTTGATGTGGTGAAATATGCAATGATTTTACTTACTCAATGAGATATATATTTATATAATTGATCAATTGGTATTATTGTTTATGTCACATATGATTTTGGACATTAAGTTTTTGTGATATGATTTGTTTGGTTTATTAAATGCAGGTATACTATTAAGTAATAAAGGTTTAATAGTTATTAAGTATTCAAATATCATTGCAATGATAAGTTAACAATTTGTGCATATATTTAGAAGAAATTTTGTATGGCTTTAAGGCATGTTTATTTAAGTATAAATATGATTATATGCAAGTTAATTTTATTTGTTTTACGATTAATAGTGTATGTTTAACATTTAATCCCCATTTGTTTTATTTATGTGTATATGACATGTGTGCATATGTAATAGTTCAGAAGTTGTGTTTTGTTTGGGTAATGCTATAACGCCCCAAAACTTAGTTATTTATTTTTGCATGTTTTTAACATGAATACCTGTCTGCTTTAGTGGCCAAGTGATTTGGATGTGTTTGGGAGTGTCTGAGAAGTCCTGGGTTCGAGCCTGGGCTTGTGTAAAATTTTGGTTTTTGGGGAATAAAACCCTTGCTTTTGGTTAGTAAGCTTTTAAATAAATGTGGGTAAAGCATGACATAAAAAGCCTACTGGTCTAGGGGGTAAGTGGCATTTTGCATAGGTCAGAGAATTGAGGTTCGAATCTTGGTATTGGTAAGGGAATTGTTATTTTGCTGTTGTGCTGTGGGAGGTGTTGGAGGTTGACTGAAACACCGAACTGGTTCAGGTGAATTTGAATTGAATGGTTGAGGGGAGTGTGATCAGGTGGAATGATTTGAGGAGAAAATCAAGCGATGAGGGAAGAGGTAGTGGAGTGCCAAATTTGGACTCTGGCACTCTAGAATTTGGTTGTAGGGGGATTATAGGGGGATTCTCAGTTTCGGTTTGCTGGGTAAATGAGGTGCTCTCTGCCAAAATCTCCCTTTTTCCCATTTCTTTTTCTTTTCGATTTCTGCTTTGTTTCTCTCTTCAGCCGGTTGTGGTAAGGGCATCTACACTTTCTTTAGTTGCACTTTTTTGACACCTATTTTCTCCTTGGCTGAATACCTTCCTTCTCTTTTCTTCCCCCTTTTTCTTTTTCCCCTGTGTTGGCCGAATAGGCCTTAGTTGTCTCTGCCAATTTTGTTTCTCTCCTCTCACCTAAATCGAACCTCCTCTTCTGCCTCAAGGGTTGTGCTACCGAGACCAGTCCTCTTCATTGACTCCTTCCTTTTCAGTAAGTAAGTATAGCACTTAAATTTTCGGCTTTTAAGTTACTAAGTGGGGTTCTGTTTAACTATGTTTGACAGCAATAAATCGAAGGTGAAAGGCAGTGCTAGTGCCGAACCCATCCTCTATTCGATTCTCTCGCTTTCTTTCGGTAAGTTCTTCAAAGAATCATCTTTCCCTTTCCTTTTTTTTCTGCCTTATGTATTAACTGATAACAATCGTATGGAAGTTAAGGAAAGACTCTGGAAACTCCTAATCAATCATTGAAGTCCAAGGTTCGTGGGTAATCACTGTTGTTCGATTGAAGGTAACGCTACTCTATAAATTGATTCTCGATTTCGGGTTTCTTGCTATCCATAAAGTAAGACTGATAGTGGTGTTCGATTGACCAAATGTAGGTTGGTGAGTGCCTAAACGACTGTTCGTGAAGAATCAAAACCAGGTGTGTAACACTACCAAATCGAAAACCGGCAAAAGCCAGAAAAATTATAAAAATTGGTGCTACATGAGCGTGCGCTCGCTGGTGTGGTGAACTGAACGCATAAAACGTTAGCGTTAGACTACCGAGACCACCATGAGAGATTTCATGGTCTTGGGCCATTTTGGGCCGAAACGGCCGTGTGGGCCCAATAGGCTCGTGGGCCCTACACAGGTAAACCGCACAAGCGTGTGGAGAATTTTGGGCCAAGCTGTGTAAATTACATGGCCGAGCCACTTTTTGGGCTAAGTGGACCTCAAGAGTGTGTGGGCCCACATGGGCCCGCATTATTGGCCTTGGGCCCATTTGCACTGTTTGGCTGTGGACCTACTGATGGGTCGGTAAGTACACCTAGACCCCACACTGATAAAATGACTATGATACCCCAAACTTATCTATTTATCTGTACAGCTAATCCCCAATCTTAGGCAGATCGGTGCTACAAGGGAGTCAGAGCTGGCCACACAACCGCATCTATTTTTTTTTTAAGTTTATTTCTATGAATTTAATTGGGTTTTTGTTATGTAATAAGGCCTCTTTAATTTTTAACTTTTAATTTGGGGATTTTACTTATTTTATTTTACAATTGATTAGTAGTAGAACGCGGTTTTCCAAAAGATAATTGGTTTCAAAACACCACGTTTTCGTAATTTATAATAAAAGCTTCTGCATCAAACTTGGTTTTAAAATATAGTGACAAATTAATATGATCAATGTTCTATCAAAATCACTAATGTTTTGAAAGAACAAGGCACCCTAAATTTCTATTAAGATACATAAACGAGGTTCTATAAAAAGCATGGATTTTTCTAAAGAAATAATGTTTTCGAAAAACACTTCAATGTGATATCGCCAAATTCGGCCATAACGTCTGGGCCGAGTTTAGGTGTTACATTTAGTGGTATCAGAGCCAGGTTCAAAACTTGACTGTGATTTTTGGGTTTCTTCTAAAACTTGAAATATTCAAAAAGAACTGTTCCGAACGATCTGAAAAGTTTTAAAATGTTCTACTGAATGTGTGGTACACCGAGCCCCCAGCTCCGATCCTGTAAGTCTTCTAAAACGGTTGTTTGTTTTAAACTGAAATGCTATAAATAGAAATTACTGAGACTACTGTAGGTAGAAGACTATACTGAAACACTCTAGTTAGTGTGAACTAAAAACTATAGTAAGACTGCGATCTACGAAAATGAACTCTAAATTACTGATAATGATTTGAATCAAACTTTGCTAATAAATAACTGAAACTGTAAAATGATATACATAATACAATTAATTTAGATAAAACATAATTCGATAATTAGCACAGGAGGTACACGCGGACGGGGTACAAGATGCCGTGGTAGAGGCCGTAGAGGTGCTCAAGCGGGGTCCTCGTCGTCTGACCATATCCTTAATTTAGAGACTAGTGAGACACCGGCTTCACCTGTGACTAAGACTGAGTCTCACGATCAAGCAGCTGGGGACGACGCTGTAATGCACCGCATTTGGGCCTAGTAGAAATAGGCCTATTGGGCCTTGGGCACGGAAGCGTTTAAAATTTTTGAGAACATGAGAACGGCACTAATGCAAGTTGGACCTATTAGGTGAGTGATTTTGGAAAGGTAGGGGGCTTCCATGAAGTCTCGGGTTCAAACCTGGGCTTTAGGAAAATTTTGGTTTTAGGTGAGTAAAACCCTAGGTGTAAGTAAGTAGGCTTTAAGAATAAAATATGGAAAGAAATGACACAAAATAAGTTGTGGTCTATTGGCAAATGGTGCCACATGGGAGACAAGGAAGTGACGCCATAGAGGAAGCAAGGGGTCCAAGGTTCAAGTCTTGGCACTTGCAATTCATTTTGACTTCTTTTTAAATGAACTTAGGCTTTGGCCCATAGGCTTATATTTAGTTACGCATGTTGTAAGTCACAAAACGAGCTTGTGTTGTGGTGGCATGTAGCGTTTGGAGCATAGGAGAGGGCAAGGGTTCGAATCCCATTGCAAGCAAAAAGGGATATTTATTTTGATAAGTTGGGACAACAAGTGGTTGTGATGGATTTAAACTCTGCTGAAGGAGGGATCCCACATCGAGAAGCTAGCATGAGGGAAGGTGAGAAGCTGGCTTTAAATAGAGCAATCTATGAGAAGAGTAATGAACCTTGGTTGACGTTTGGGCATAGGAGTGTTTGGAGCACGGATTAGCTTTAGATTCCTATCAGGTGTGTATTTCGCACTACTCTAGCTGTAGAGCGACAAATGCCGAAATGCCGGTCACACGACGATGGTAGCCACACGAGCGTGCGAGCGCGTGTGTGGGAGCTTCGACGTGATTACTTGAGGCCATCATGAGTGTTCTTGTGGGTTTAGGTTGTTTGGGCCACGATGGGCCGAAAGGGGCCAAGTGGGCCCATATGAATAAATTGTATGATTGTGTAGTAGATATTGGACTGGTCTATGTGAATCTCATATCTGTGGCTAGATTTGGGCTAAATCGGCCACACGAGCATATGGGCCAATTTGGGCCGAGAATGGGCCCTAGGCCCATTCGCATCATTATCTCTATTTGAAATTACCAAAATTATCGAAACACCTCAGTTTATGAAATTACTGAAATACCCTATTTTGTAAAATTACTGAAATACCCTCGATTTGTAAAATTACCGAAATACCCCGATTTGTAAAATTACCGAAATACCCCTAGTTTACGAAATTTCCGAAATACCCCTGGTTTGTAAAATTACCGAAATACCCCTAGTTTGCGTAATTATCGAAATACCCCTGGTTTGTAAAATTAATAAAATACCCTCGGTTTATAAAATTACTAAAATACCCTCAGTTTGGAAAATTACTGAAATACCCCTTATTTGTGAAATTATCGAAATACCCCTGGTTTGCAAAATTACCAAAATACCCTTGGTTTGTGAAATTACTAAAATACCCCCGATTTGAAAAATTACTAAAATACCCTCAATTTGTACAATTATTGAAATACCCTCGATTTGCAAAATTACCGAAATACCCTTAGTGGGTAAATTACCGAAATACCCACGAGGGGTGACATTACGCTTTTACCACTAAACGACAAAATGATCGTTATACCCTTAGTGGCAGTTTAAATGTTGCTTATGTGATTTTTATATATCGGCATATGATCATAATACACTGCATACATAACATATTGCATTGGGTTGGGTTTGCTGATTGGAGGAAGTACCGTTCTAGTGGCATCGCCATATATTCTTATTTTAGTGGCTCAGCCATGTATACCGTTATAGCAGCTAGGCTGCATTATTGGATAGTTTGGCTGGGTGGGTCGACATGGTCCCCACATGGAGAGATTGGTTGATACGGGTGGAGAGTGTGGATGGTATGGGTTGGGTACATCTTCATTGCATTGGTATGCTTTTGGGGCGTAGGCCCAGATTGTTACCGAATAGCGCTTAAGCCCAGATCGTTACCAAATAGGGCTTCGGCCCAAACTGTGACCGTATCAGGGGATTACACATTGAGTTCTCGTAACTCACCCCTTTATTTTAACCGTGCAGGTAATCCCCAGCCTTAAAGGATTTGGAGCTGCGGAGGACTCGGAGGTGGCCACACGTCGGATATGGTTTAAAGACTAAACTTAGAGATTTTAGTTTAATTTAGTTATTTTAAATTATTGGGTTAATAATTTTTGTAATAAGGCCATTGGGTTTTTCTTTTTAACTTTTATTTGGTATTTTTTTAAATTACAAACTGCTGGTCTGTTAAACACGGGTTTTTAGAACTATAACCACTGTTTTCAAAATATCACGTATTCGCAATTGTTTGAATCAAACTTTAGCTACAAACAAGGTTTTGAAAGTAATAATGTTTTTGCAAGAGAATAACTTTTAATAAACTATGGTTTGAAGATAAGCAAATGAAATCTGAGGTTTTACATGGCAGAAAGATTTAAATTCTTTAAGAAGGGTTTCTAACGAAAGCATGGTTTTCGAAAAACTCTTCAATGTGACACGCCAGATTTGGGCCTAACTTTTAGGCCGGGTTTGGGATGTTACATTTAATGGTATCAGTGCCCGGTTACAAAACTCGACTGTGGATTGGGTTTACAAAATTAAATTTCTGAAAGTGTTGTTTCAAAAAGGCTTGAAAAGATTTGATTTCTAAAATGTTGTATTGACCGTTTTCTGAAAGTGTGGTACACCGAGTCTCCGGTGTCGAATCCATAAGTTTTCTGAATACTTTTTTCTATTTAGAAATTTAAATACAGTAAGTTACAAATACTGTGGTTTCCTCAGATATTGGACTGTATTTTTCGGTATTTATTCTGTGTGTTTTTTTTAATGTGATGTTTGAATATAGAAATTGTATGCATGTGTGATAAATATTTGTTTGTTTCTATGGTTAGATGTGTGGTTGTGTGTGAGATATCTGTCTACTTCAATGGTTAGGTGTTTTGAGTAGGTGTAGGGAGTTCCAAGTTCTAGTTAAGATATGATAGAGATATTAGAATCAAAGTGAACAGCAGCAGAGTGGTGGTGTAACCTGTGTTGTGCGGCTATTATATAGTTGGAAATTTCGAGGACAAAATTTCTTGAAGGGGGTAGAATTGTAACGCCTCGAATTTGGGCCTAGTAGAATTGGGCCTTGGGCTCAGAGCGTTTAAAATTTTTGAGAACAAGAGAACGACACTAATGCAAGTTGGACCTATTACGTGAGTGATTTTGGAAAGGTAGGGGGCTTCCATGATGTCCCGGGTTCAAACCTGGGCTTTAGGAAAATTTTGGTTTTAGGTGAGTAAAACCCTGGGTGTAAGTAAGTAGGCTTTAAGAATAAAATGTGGAAAAAAATGACACAAAAAGAGTTGTGGTCCAGTGGCAAATGGCGCCACACGGGAGACAAGGAAGTGACGCCATAGAGGAAGTAAGGGGTCCAAGGTTCAAGTCTTGGCACTTGCAATTCATTTTGACTTCTTTTTAAATGAGCTTAGACTTTGGCCCATAGGCTTATATTTAGTTGCGCATGTTGTAAGTCACAAAAGGAGCTTGTGTTGTGGTGGCATGTAGCGTTTGGAGCGTAGGAGAGGGCAAGGGTTTAAATCCCATTACAAGAAAAAAAGGATATTTATTTTGCTAAGTTGGGACGACAAATGGTTGTGATGGATTTAAACTTTGCTGAATTAGGGATCCCACATCGGGAAGCTAGCATGAGTGAATGTGAGAAGCTGGCTTTAAATAGAACAATTTATGAGGAGAGTAAGGATACCATGGTTGGCGTTTTGGCATAGGAGTGTTCAGAGCACGGATTAGCTTCAGATTCCTATCAGGTGTATATTTCCCACTACTCTAGCTGTAGAACGGAAAATGCCGAAATACCGGTCACACGGCGATGGTAGCCACACGAGCGTGTGAGCGCATGTGTGGGAGCTTCATCGCAATAGTTGAGGCCATCGTGAGTGTTCTTGTGGGTTTAGGCTATTTGGGCCACGATGGGCCAAAAGGGGCCAAGTGGGCCCAATGGGCCCGTGAGCCCATATGAATAAATTGTATGATTGTGTAGTAGATATTGGATTGGTCTATGTGAATCTCATATCTGTGGCTAGATTTGGGCTAAATGGGCCACATGAGCATGTGGGCCCATTTGTGTCGAGAATGGGCCCTAGGCCCATTCGTATCGTTATCTCTGTTTAGAATTCCTTGGTTTACAAAATTACCGAAATACCCCAGCTTACGAAATTACCGAAATACCTAGTTTGCAAAAATTACTAAAATACTCTCGGTTTGTAAAATTGCCAATTTACCCCCGATTTGCAAAATTACCAAAATACCTTGGCTTACAAAATTACCAAAATACCCCTGGTTTGCAAAATTACTGAAATACCCTTAGTTTGCGAAATTACCGAAATACCTTGATTTGCGAAATTATCGAAATACCCCTAGTTTGTAAAATTACTGAAATACCTTCGGTTTGTAAAATTACTAAAATACCCTCAGTTTGGAAAATTACCGAAATACCCTTGATTTGTGAAATTACTAAACTACCCTTGATTTGTAAAATTAACTAAATAGCCCTGGTTTGTGAAATTATCGAAATACCCTCGATTTGAATAATTACCAAAATACCCCCGATTTGTAAAATTACTGAAATACCCCCGAGGGTGAAATTACCGTTTTACCCCTAAAAAACAAAATGACTATTATACCCTTAGTGGCAGTTTAAATGTTGCTTATGTGAGTTTTATATATCAGTTTATGATCATAATACACTGCATACGTAACATATTGCATTGGGTTGGGTTTGCTGATTGGAGGAAGTACCGTTTTAGTGGCATCGCCACATATTCTTATTTTAGTGGCTCTGCCACGTATACCGTTATTAGCAGCTAGGGTGTATTATTGGAGAGTTTGGCTGGGTTGGTCGACATGCTCCCCACATGGAGAGATTGGTTGGTACGGGCGGAGAGTTTGGATGGTATGGGTTGGGTACATGTTCATTGCATTGATATGATTTTGGGGCTTAGGCCCAGATTGTTACCGAATAGGGCTTAGGCCCAGACCGTTACCGAAGAGGGCTTAGGCCCAGACTGTACCGTATTAGGGGATTACACACCGAGTTCTCGTAACTCACCCCTTTCTTTTAACCGTGCAGGTAATCCCCAGCCTTACAGGATTTGGAGCTGCGGAGGACTCGGAGGTGGCCACACGTCGGATATGGTTTAAAGACTAAACTTAGCAATTTTAGTTTAATTTAGTTATTTTAAATTATTGGTTTAATAATTTTTGTAATAAGGTCATTGGGTTTTTCTTTTTAACTTTTATTTGGTATTTCTTTAAATTACAAACTCTTGGTCTGTTAAACACGAGTTTTGAAAACTATAACCACTGTTTTCAAAATATCACGTATTCGCAAATGTTTGAATAAAACTTCTGCAACAAACAAGGTTTTGAAAGTAATAATGTTTTTGTAAGAGAATGACTTTTAATAAACTATGTTTTGAAGATAAGCAAATGAAATCTGAGGTTTTACATGGCAGAAAGTTTTAAATTCTTTAAGAAGGGTTTCTAATAAAAGCTTGGTTTTCGAAAAACTCTTCAATGTGACACGCCAGATTTGGGCCTAACTTCTAGGCCGGGTTTGGGGTTTTACAGACGCATTGTCCCAAGGTATGTTGCAAATTCTGGAGAGGGTTGTTGGGCCTAATACTGGTACTATGAGCCGTGGGTCGGTCACGGAACGACTCCGGTCCAATAGGGCTAAGATCTTTAGGGGTATTGTAGGAGTTGCCCCTAGTGTGGCTGAATATTGGACTGAGGCCACAGTGAGGATCATGGATGACCTCGACTGCACCCTTGAACAGAAATTAAAAGGTGCAGTGTCCTTGCTGCGAGACGAAGCCTATCAGTGGTGGCTTACAGTTAAAGAGGGTACTCAGGCTGACCGATTGACATGGGGATTCTTCAAGACTTCTTTCCAAGGGAAGTATGTAGGCGCTATTTATGTGGATGCCTGAAGGAAGGAATTTCTAAATTTGACTCAGGGGGATAAGTCAATGGCTAAATATGAGGCTGAATTTCTGCGATTAAGCCGCTATGCACATGGGATGGTGGCAACTGATTATGAGCGGTGTGTCCATTTCGAGGACGGTCTCAGGGATAGTCTGAGAGTATTGATAGCTCCACAGAGAGAGCGAGATTTTGTCACACTGGTAGATAAGGCAAAGATCGTCAAGGAGGTGAAGTGTATTGAGCGTCTAAATAGAGAAAAGGGTAGGAATAAGAAGGATTTGGAGCCCTCAAGTTCCGTTCAGAGGCCGAATAAAAAGGCCAGAGTGGATAGGCTGGTCAGAGTTAGGGCCCCTATTCCTGCTACTGGACCGCAGCCATGTGGACCGCAGCCATGTGGTGACTCTGGTAGACGTCATCAGGGTGAATGCTGGAAAAGGATTGAGGCATGTTTGAGGTGCAGATCACTAGAGCACCGTATTAGAGATTGTCCACGGAGGCCAGAGCAGATGCAAGCTACAGGTCGGGGTACTGTTCAGCCACCAAGAGGTGTTCAGCAGCCATCGAGAGGCCGTGGTCAGGCCAGAGATGGAAATGGTATAGGCCATGGTCATGGAGCACTGGGCAGAGGTGATGGTCATATTGAGGCGAGGTAGCCAGCTCTAGTTTATGCTGTACGTCACCGAGAGGATGAAGATGCCCAAGATGTTATTACTGGTGCGTTTCTTATCCTTAATGTACCTTATACTGCACTGATTAATGTTGGGTCTGCGCATTATTATATAGCATGCTTAGTGTCTGAGACTTTGGGTTTAATGGTTGAAACCACTGCGAGTGAGGTTACTGTGTTGGGTCCTTTAGGGTAGTCAGTCAAAGTAAACAAATTGTTCAAAGATATACCTTTGGAGGTTCAAGGAATCATCTTTTTGGCAGATTTAATGGAATTACCTTTTGGTGAATTCGACTTAATACTGGGCATGGATTGGCTGGTTAAGCATCAAGTGATTTTGGATTGTGCTGCTAAACGGGTGGTACTGAAAACTTTTGAGGGTGATGAGGTGGTGCTAATAGGGAAGCGTCAGAATTTTCTATCCAATGTGATTTTTGCCTTGAGGGCTGAGAAGTTGGTTCGTAAGGGTTGTTAGGCATATATAGCCTACATCAGTGGTGCTGATTCTGAGGTTCCGTCTGTTACAGGTATCAGAACAGTTAAAGATTTTATGGATGTTTTTCCCGATGAACTACCTGGACTACCTCCAAACCGTGAAGTTGAATTTGGGATTGAGCTCCTATCAGGTGTAGCTCCGGTGTCCATCGCTCCCTATAGAATGGTACCGAAGGAGCTAGTGGAGCTTAAGGCTCAGATTTAAGAGTTGCTGGATTGAGGGTTCATCCGCCCTAGTGTGTCTCCATGGGGAGCACCGGTGTTATTTGTGAAAAGAAGGATGGATCCATGCGCATGTGCATAGACTACCGACAACTGAATAAACTAACTATTAAGAATAAGTACCCCCTACCAAGGATTGATGATCCATTCGACTAGTTTCGAGGAGCTTCAGTCTTCTCTAAGATTGATCTCCGATCGGGGTACCATCAACTAAGAGTCAAAGAGGCTGATGTTCACAAGATAGTGTTTAGGACTCGTTATGGTCATTATGAGTTCCTTGTGATACTGTTTGGATTGATGAATGCATCGATGACATTTATGGATCTGATGAACCGAGTCTTCCAGCCCTATTTGGATCAGTTCGTACTGGTGTTTATAGATGACATCTTGGTGTATTCAAGAACTGAGGATGAGCATGACGCACATCTCCGAGTTGTTCTGCAGATTTTGAGGGAGAAACAGTTATACGCTCAGCTTAGCAAGTGTGAATTCTAGCTACGAGAGGTAACATTTCTGGGCCATGTGGTATCTACTGAAGGGATTAGAGTGGATCCTCGGAAACTTGAAGCTTTTTTTCTGGACCATTCTGGCTACCCCCTCTTTTATTTATAGGTGAAGAGAGGGGGTAGTTTGCTAAAAACAGATAGGTTTAGTATCTTTACGCTTTTCCAATGAGTGGTCGGCCATGCTTAGTGGATTTTGAGTTGATTTTTGATTGATTTTTAAGCAATTTAAATGCCATAACAACTCCGGACTGAGACTCAGTCAAATGTAAATCTTCGAGCAAATCTTAAATTTCTTCAACATTGCAATGACCTTGTGTAATTAAACCAAGAAGTGGTTTATGTGGACAGCCATGTGTAGCTGAATTTGGGTTGACTTGGTCTTCAATTTGGACGAATTTTTTGTAATCTAGCAAAGCTATCAGACCTGTCCAAAACAAATTAATAAGTTAAAGGAAAAAAGAATAAAATTTATCCAATTTAAATAATTAATTACAACCCAAATTATGAATGAAATTTTTTAAAATTAATTATTAAATATAATTTTATATTTTATTATTTAATTTAATCATGTATGGCCCATTTTATGTCTTAAAAATATAATATGTTCAAATAAATATAAAATAAGCCATTTTATGCATGAAAACTATATAATAAAGCATAAAATCACATTTTAATAATTTCTATATCCTAATTTCATATTTTCACATATTTCATTAATTTATTAAATAATTACTTAGTTTTAACAACGAAATTAAGTAAAATGGTTATAAATTACATAGGAAAAATCCTATATATTTTTCAGTTTACATTGAGCCATTTTTCCTCCGTTATTGGTAAGTATAATTGATGTTCTAATTCTTGATACAGTGTTGTATACTCTTATATATACATTTTTTATTAAGTCAACGCTAATTATTCGGTTTAACGATTTCTTTAAAAGTGTTATTCAGAATCCTCTATTTGTACCCCTCACTTGTAGAAGAGTGCAATTAGACGAACAATTGCATAAGTATCTTACAGAATCGATTAATAGAAGGTTATTTATTTGTTAACGTGTACTAATAAGTGTGTATGGTTTTAACCATAAAGACTCAAAAATTGAACTCTTCTGTTTGAAGTTGGAATCAAGAGCTTTGTGTTTGGATTTGCAAAGTGTGGGGATTTATTTTATTAATAATGAATGATATTATTTTTTATTAAGATATTAATAGTATGAATAATATGTTAGTATTCATAAGGATTGATAATATCTGATAAAAAGAGGATTCCATGTAAGTATTTTCGAAACTTCATATCTGTGTTGTTGACATGTGGTTTGGTGATTGTTCTATCAAAATGATAATATGTGATTCCTAATACTCATGAGATGTGATATATGGCGATTTGAATATGTATGTACAATAAATGTGATATTGAATTATTGATGTTCTGATTCGCATGTTAAGCATGCCACTATGATAAATCGTATTGAGATATGAATTCGCATGTAAAGCATGCCTACTGAAAATATGTTCTGTAGGTCACATCACATGCATGGGGTTGGGAAAATGAGTATGGAGGAAGTATCTGGCAGTAAATCTGTACTATTGTAACACCCCTTACCCGTGTTCTACGCCGGAACCGGGCTCAATGCATTACCTTGATAAAATACTCATGATTGCCACTTAGGCCCATCATGACTACTCTCTATAGTCACCTTAACAACCTCATTCTCGATTTACGAGGCCTCACACATACACACAAGGACTCTCGAGACTATACTGAAACTTTTTTTCAAATCTTACAATTTTTTTATATAGGGCTTACACGCCCGTATAGAATGAGACACGCCCGTGTGTAGACACACACGCCCATGCTCCTCAACCGTGGTGAATAGTGACTACGTATACACAGTCTCAAAGCCTAGTCACACGCCTGTGTTCAACACCTGTGGACAACATTGACTTGTGTCACACGACCTGGACACACGCCCATGTGGCTAGTCCGTGGTCGCCTCTGATTAGTTCCCCACGGCCTGGGCACGCCAGTGTGCTTCAACCGTGTGACAATTCAAATTCAAATTTCAAGATGCAGACTTCACACGGCCTGGGCACACGCCCATGGCTTGATCATGTGTCACACACGGCTTAGACACACGCCCGTGTGCCTACCCATGTAAACAAGAACAAGGCTGTTTGCTAAGCTCTTTGCACCCCTATAGCTTACACTACATGAACCCATTCCACATACTAATAAACATCTCATAATTTCAACATGAGCTACTATAGATAACTTTGGAATTTCATAAATGGTAAAGTGAGCCATCATTCATGGCAATTTACAAAACAATTGTCTTAATAAGAGCCAATACACCTTTGGCCAAAATAACAAAATAATCTAACTAGTTTAGCCCCTATACATGCCATACATAAAGTCACTAAGTCTAAATATACCGAGGTGAACAGATAGTGTGGGCACTCTCCTGGTTATCGGCGTACCTCGGCTTGGCTCTCATGCTCTATAAAATAAGGGAAAGAAAAGGGGGTAAGCTTTAAGCTTAGTAAGTTTACATGTAAACAATATAACATTTTAACATGTATTAAACAATTTCATAGCATTATGACTAAGCAAGTAACAATCTACATTCATGATCATGCTTACTCATTTCCTCCATTCCCACATTCCAACCACATCACAAGGTCACATAATACAACACATCATTATATCTAAACCCATTACCCATAGTCAAACTACTCGGTGGTTTTGCACTTAGCCCACCATCAATCTTTATTAGGGTGGTATCAGACATAGCCCACCAAAAGAGTAGTTACGATGGTATCGCACACAGCCCACCAAAAGATTAGTTACGGTGGTATCGCACACAGCCCACCATCAAGAGTCGTCATTACATATTCATATGACTATTTCATTATTCATACAATAATTATTCAATAACTACCACATTTAATCCACTGGAATCACATATGTTCTCAATCATGCCATACACTAATTAGCCACATAATGTTTACAAAAATATACATTGCTTACACATAAACTTACCTCGGTGCAAAAAGTATTAACCAACGACTTAATTCGTCACCTTGCCTTTTCCACAGTCAAGGTTGATTCCAAGCTCTTCTTAATCTATAACAATGAAATTCAATTCATTTAGATCATCCTATGATCATAATACATCAAAATCTATACTTGGGCAAAAATGACCATTTTGCCCTTGTATTTTGGCAAAATTATGATTTTGCCCTTATGCTCGTAATTTGTTTTTCATCACATTTCTCGATAAACAAGCCTAGATGAACATTTATTTCTCTTACAACTGCTCACCATTCTCACCATTTCATGCATTTATGACACAAATTCATTCTTTGTATTTAAGTCCTATTTAGGTGTTTTCATGCTAACACCTTTCACAAAAGTTGTTTCTCATCTTCCTAACATTCATTTTCTTCCATAAAAACTCAGATAACAACATAATTTCTCTCATGGTAAGTCCCTAGACTTTCAACCATATCAACAATTAGTCCCCTCATTAGCTAGCTTAAGCTTTGGGGACTTCAAAAGTACAAAAATCATTAAGAAAAGCCTCAAAAATTACTTACTTGCAAGGATGAGATGTAGCTGAAATTTTCAAGCTTTCAAACCCTTAAACTTGCTGAAATTTTTGGTGGTAGAGGGGGAGATGAATAGTGAAAGATGATAGCTTCCTTTAGCCATCTTATTTTATCATATTTTAGTCAATTAGTCACCAACTATCACCTAATTTGACTAAAATTAATGCTTTTGTTCCCTATACACCCTATGGCCAGCCATTACACTCCAAGATGGCCCAATTGCATTTTAAAATCCCCCAAATTATATTCTATAACTATTAGGTACCTCTACCTTGAAAAATAGAATTTTCGCACTTTATGCGATTTAGTCCTTTCTCACAATCAAGCATGCTATCACTCAAATTAAAACACCAAAATTTTCATGCATCCATATAATTATGCTACAACACATAAAATAACATCAAAATAATTTTCCTCAACCTCGGTTTAGTGGTCTCGAAACCACTGTTCTGACTAGCCCCAAAACCGAGCTATTACAACTATCTAGTGGCTTGTCCACAATATTGGTGTGTTAATGGATGGACAAGTTCTGGGGAACTCATTATGGTGTGTAGCGAATATAGGTAGTATTTGTTTTTTAAAAATCCGCATTGTTCTTTAAAAAAGTGTTGCATTGACATCATCACTATACATTTTGATAATTGTGATTCTGTGACTGACTATTTAGGTTTAGTTTGGATGGGTGATGTGTTTACCTCCGGTGATGTAACACCCCTTACCCGTATACTACGCCGAAACCGGGTACGAGGCATTACCAGACTTAACAATACATTCTACCAAATCCCGAGCCATAAAATTTCACTTATAATTTAAACTTTAACAAACACATGCATACACAAGCATTATAACTCCATGACCAATATGAGCCACAACTCATAGCTAAATACAGAATAATCCTTATTACCGTTATGAAGCAATATGTTTAATCAAATTAATTAACACATATACAAAATGACTTAGTCAAGCCCTTATACATGCCATAACTTAAATCATTTATAAATAAAGATACCCATAGATAGCTTGATAGTGTGAAGCGATCTCCGACGACCTTCAGCCCGAGCTTGTTTAATAGGACTATGAAACATGGGAAAGAAAAGGGGGTAAGCTTATAAAGCTTAGTAAGTTCACATGTAAAAATAATAAGCATTAGCAATGAATTTAGCTTACTACTAAGCTGTCATAACTTGCATAAATAATGCTAAGTTCTTACTTTCTCAACTTACTCATTTGTAGCCTTTCCAAAGCCTCAACGAGACAAATCCTCACAACAAGTTCTCTAATTGATACAATCATTAAATGACATGCTTATACCTCATTACTCATGTTCACATTAATCTGTCTACTTGAATCGCTGTCACTAAATTATTTATTTCTTGAACTACAGAGCTCCAAATTAGAAACCGTTAATTTTCCCTGAAACTAGACTCACATATCTTCATACCATAAAATTTCTAGAATTTTTGGTCTTACCAGTTAGTACAGTTTATTCATTAAAATTTCCCATGTTTCACTATTCAACTATTCTGACCTCTCTTCACTACGAACCAATTATCTCCTCGTACAGAATTTAAATGACCTTATTGTTTAGTTTATTTTGAAACTAGACTCATTCACAATTTCAAGAATATAAATTATATCACATAATTATTTTTGTAAAAGTTTTAATGATTTTTCCAATACAGAACAGGGGATCACGTAGTCATTCTGAACCAGTCTCACAAAAATTTAAATATCTCAAATTATACAAATTCTTTGTTTACTTTGTTTCTTTTATACGAAAATATACTCAATAATATTTAAATCAATATCTCATCCAACTTATAATTCAATTTCTACTATTTTTTGTGATTTTTGAAAATCACGTAACTGCTGCTGTCTAAAACAGTTTTATTTGTAAATTTTTGCTCTCACTCACTTTAGTTGTATTCATTACTTACCTATAACAGTCTTTCCAATTTCCGATTACATATCGAGCATATTGCTCATACGTTACACATGCATATACATACACTTATCACTACAAGCCACACATAATTTCACTTAATCGATTTTCCCGGTGAACTCATCGGTAGCCTTATCAAAGGCTCAGAATACAAAGGGCACCTTACTTAATAGCTTGCTTACATACCTGCAACATTCTCACTTAACACATGAGTACTCTTTCATAATATAGGCATATTGCCAATCATGTCATAAAGTGTCACAAGCATAACTGAAAACCCATCACTTACTTAATACTTGATAATCTTAATTACTTACAATCTCAATATTAAATAAGCCTTAAATGCATACCTGTACTCGTACCTGTACTCTTTCTTCATGTTCTCACCTTGTCATTTCTTTGACTTACTCTTTGAACCTTTTCCTTTTTGAACTTACCATTGTCATGTCTTGACATGGTCTTACGTGGTATCCTTGCCTTATGAACTCACCAATGCCATGCCTTGGCATGGTCTTACATGGGACCTTTGCCTTATAGTAACTCCTCAATGCCATGTCTTGACATGGTCTTACATGATTTCCTTGCCTTATAGAACTTATCAACGCCATGCCTTGGCATGGTCTTACATGATATCCTTATCTTACCAAATGCCATGTTCCAAACATGGTCTTACATGGTATCCTTGTCTTACCAAATGCCATGTTCCAAACATGGTCTTACATGGTATCCTTGTCTTAATGCCAGTGCCACATCTTGATGTGGTCTTACATGGAGTCCTTAATCAATACCGATGCCATGTCTTGACATGGTCTTACACGGGATCATTGCCTTACCAATGCCATGTCTTGACAGGGTCTTACATGGTATCCTTAACCGTCAATTCCTCCTTAAATGCCATGTTATGAACATGGACTTTTCCGTCAATTCTTCCTTAATTGCCATGGTTTAGCCATGGACTTTGAGATATCAATGCCTTGTCAAGTCATAGCTGAAACATACTTGCTCAAATTCTCAAGGTTAGTTGCATAACTCAATAATAACATTACTAATAACAATAATTGCATAATAATAAAATGCTACTCAACTTACATACTTACATTCTAAATCTCATCATTTCATCAACTTAACTTATTCTCATCAAACTATGCTAGTCAATACTTTCTTGTTATCATACAAAGCCACAATACAAAATATGGTCTAACATATAAATTATACAAGTTCTCTTTCCAATATCGAATTATTATCGAACATTAATCATTATATCTGAAACTCAATACTATAGTATTTATGACCAAAATATCAATTTATCATTCAAATATGCATAATTAAATGCTTATTAAACATATGAACTTACCTCAAATCTAAAACGGCCATTTTACCAACTTTCCTGATTTTCGATTTTCCTCCCATTCTAGGTCCAAATCTCGTTTTTCATGGTCTAAGACATCACATTTCACTTATTTAATTAATGTACTACTCAAAACAGTCCCTAACTCAAACTTTGGCAAAATTACAAATTTGCCCCTAAACTTTTGCATAATTATGATTTTGCCCCTAGGCTCAAAAATTAAACTTCATCCCTTATTCTTATGTTTTATAACATGCTAATCATTTTTCCATTCTATGGCAACATCAAATTCTTGCTCTAACATGCACTTATGTACATTAGGTATTTTTGCCGATTATGTCGTTTTACTCGTTTTCACTTAAAATCGCTTAGTAAAAGTTGTTTAACATAATTCTAAGCTTCATATTCTGCCATAAAACATCAAAATAAATACATTTCACCTATGGTATTTTTCCAAATATGAACCCTAGGTTAAATTATTGCTAGAATAAGCTAAATCAAGTTACCGGGACTCCAAAAACGTAAAGAACATGAAAAACAGGGCTAGATTGGACTTACCATGAAGCTTGGAAAGCTTGAAAACCCTATCCATGGCTTCCCACATGTTAAATTCGGCCTAAGCTTGAAGATGGACAAATTTGGCATTTAAATTTTGTTTTTAATTCATTTAATTCACTAAATTACCAAAATGCCCCTTAAAAAATCTTTTGAAACATACCCATCCATGTCCATTTTTGTCCACCAACTTAGCCAATGGCATAATTATCATTTAAGGACCTCCAATTTAAATTTTCATAACAATTGGACACCTCTAACATGTAGAACTCAACTTTTGCACTTTTTACAATTTATTCCTTTTGACTAAATTGAGTGCCTAAATGTCAAAATTTTCGAATGAGATTTTCACGCAATCATTCCGTTAAATTGTAGACCATAAAAAATATAAATAAAATAAATTTCTCAACATCGAATTTGTGGTCCCAAAACCACTATTCTGACTAAGCCCAAAATCGGGCTGTTACAGGTGAGGTTAAAAATAGTAGTGGTTGTGAGATTAATTACTATAGCGGTGAGATTGGATACTGTAGTAGTGAGATTAGAAATAGCGGTGGAGTGTGTGTTTGGATTCAAACGCAGCTGTAACGGTGAGGTGAGAATAGAAAATGACTATTAAGGACATCAAATTAAAAAGGATATATAATTATTTTACTTTTACGAGATTATTAAAAATATATGAATTTTTAAATTCATTTAATAAAATATTAAAATGTATTTTTGATATTTTTATTATAAATATTTTAATTAATTACATAATTATTTTTTATAAAAATCCACTTAAAATATTATTTATTATCATGAAAATACAGACAATATTTTTTATTGGACTTGAATAAGAACAAGAAGGTTATAGTGGGAAAATAGCTTTCCACTGCAGGTGCTTTCATTCCCACTAGTACCTTTAGCTCCAGTCCAAAATAAAACCAGTAGTGAGATGGAAATTTTTAACCGCAACCCACCATTAGATATTCAAACATCAAAACAATGCAGTGAAAAGGAATATTCTCTCAATATTCCATCTCACCATGGCTTGTCGTGCATCCAAAGGGAGCCTTAGTATGCATATGATTTGTTTAAATTGTTGTTGTTATGTGTTAAATTATGTTATTATGATTTGTAACCCACATTGGGCTTTTTAAGCTCACCCCCTTTAAATTATGATTTTTTAGATAATAATCGAGGTTAGGATGGACTCGGCTATGGAGGTGCTGTAACACCCCAAACCCGGTCAACACACCACGATCGAATCTGGCATGTCACAGAGTGAAAACGTTTCGAAGAAAACAAGTTGCCGGTTTAATTTCAACGAAAAACTCTTTTATTGCTTTGTATAGGAGAAATCCTGTGTATGTATAGTGAAAACGTTTTGTTGTTTTGGGAAATCCTGGAAATAATTCTCTTTTAAGACATTTTGCCATTCATTACTTAAAACACTCACGTTTATTAAAACCCGAGTAAAATTAACTTGATTAATTTAAAACCGCGCTTGAGTTTTGGAAAGACTTAGATTTGAAAATCATTTAAGTTGGATTTGTTATCATGTGAATTGTATTGCCCGATGGTAAAGTTTAGAAACCCATTGCGTCTTATAGTTTAGAAAACTTTGTGTTTCAGGTTATTAAAACAAGTCAAGCAATTTACTTAGTCATGTTTGAAAACTTAAAGCAGATAAAATAGAAACCCAAAATAAAAACAGGTAATAGCCTTATTACAACCCAAATGGAAACCGAAATTTAAAGTAAAGTACCCAAATCAAAAGTCCATGTAAAACCAAAAATAAATGTCGCATGGCCACCTCGACTCCACCCGGCTCCTCATCCGCGATCTACGAATCACCTGAAAAGATAAGGGAGAAGGTGAGTCACCAAGACTCAGTGCATAATCCCCCTCCCGATTATAGCAACAGTCTTACACAAGTCATAACCAAGTAAATATAACATGCACCCAACCTAGCCATCCATAACTCCTTTTTCTACCCCATGTGGTACCAAACCACTGGTGGTGCCAAACCACTGGTGACCCAAAGTCACTGATATCAATACAATTGTGGTGCCAAACCACTGGTGACCCAAAGTCACGAACAATCCAATTGTGGGGCCAACCCACGTTGTGATACCAAATCACTGGCGACAATCCCGATTATAAAATGTGGGGCCAACCCACTGTGGTGCTAAGCCACTGGGATGAGTCGCTATGAGGTGCCAAACCTCTGGTGACCCAAAGTCACGAAATCAACTGTGGTACCAAACCACTGGTGGTGCCAAACCACTGGTGACCCAAAGTCACAGATATCAATCTTCCCCCTCCTCTCAGATCACCCGTAATAATGCAATACATATATAAATCATGCCAACATGCTTAATCATTAAACATATAGTGAAGCATAACATATGCGATATCATCAGAATCAAGTATCTTAACTCATCAAACGGACTTACCCGAAATCCTTGCTCATACCCATAAGGGTACTATATCGAAATTCTACACAGTTTCGGCTTTTAACATAGTTTAGGTTATTAGCGCATTTACATAAGTTATGAAGTGTGTAAGATACACACCTGGTTACTAACGCGATTACTGAATCTCGAAGATCCCGATCTAACGCACTAGATCCCCTCTTCCTACATTTGGCCAAACCAAGATCATTAACAAAGGCCATTCGGTTATACTAGCACATCCCGAAGGGTTAACGCACAACCATAATCCTTACCATAACGCTTTTCGAATACTAGCCACAACCCGAGATATACGAGACTGATCTTTCCCCTACAATCGGCCAACATTAACACTTAATCTTAATAGCCTTCAGCTTTTCAAATAACTAAGAGACAGATTAAATCAGCATGAAACCTTACCACTGACTTACTGAAATCGATTGACAGGGAAAAGATGACTCCGATCTACTGCTTCAGAATCCCAGAGATCCTAAAAGAAACCGATTGCATTGTTGATTAAAAGTCAAGACAAATGCCGAAATTCGTCTTTTGTTCTATACATGTCATCAGAGAAAAGTAAGTGAGAATAGAGCAAATTCGGTCATGACAGACTTACCTATACCAAACCGATTAGAGAAGAAATCAAGGGAGATCTCTGCTAGATTGATATTCAGCCAATAATGAGAAGGGGAGAGTTTGAGAGGTTTCGGTAATGGTGGAGGGCAAACAAAAGAGATTCAGCTATGGCTTAAGAAAAAGCAATTGAGATTCGGCCAAAGTGGAAGGAGAGAATGGGAGAAAGATGAATGGTACTCGGCTTTGGTTTAAAGAAAAGAGATTAAGGGAGTTTCGGCAAAAGGAGGAAAAAGAAGAAGGTTTCGGCACAAGAGAGAATGAAGAGAAAAGAAAGTTGTTGATTTGAGAAGAAGAGATGTTGATGGAGTTTTGAACAAATATGAGAGAAAGAAAAGAGGGAGATGGGAGAGAATGAGATTCGGCCAAAGCACTTGAGAAGAAGAAGAAAAAGAAATAGAACTAAGGAAGTTTAGATGGGCACTCGGCTAGGTGCTTTCAAGAGAATTCGATAGGTGCAAAAGGGATTTCGGCTTTTGCTTCAACATGCTGCATTAAGGGGAAATCGACAAGGGCCAAAAGAGGTTTTGCTTTTAGCCCACAACCGATTGCACTATAGCCTAGACTAGCCGAAAATGTCCTCCTAAGTTGACTATGGAGGGATGACACACCTAGCAAGCTCCCCAACTGAACACTCCTCCTTCACAATTCAAAATTCGGCAAGCACCTCAAATTTCTCCTGGCCACTAACTCGAATGAGTTTGAATTGCTCAAGCTCCTAAATTTTCTCTTCTCCACCCATTTGAAATTGTTGACTTGATCAACAACTATCCACCAGAGTTCCAACTGAGCACAACTCTTCCCCTCTGTGGCGTCAAAAAGAAATCCCCAAAGAGGGATTCCTGCAGCTCGAACCTCAGCTCCCTTCCTCAGCTTGTGGCGTCACTCCTCAAGGCCCTAAGTGGCGCCTCCTTGCCATTTTACCAAGGCTTTTCTTGTGCTTAAATTTACCACAAAATATTCTTAGCCCCTAGCTCCTTCAGCTCCCCTTAATCCAAAGCTTAAAAATAAAATTTTTCCTATAGTTCGGGCCTACCCTTGGCTTATATCTAGACTCTAAAACACCTCAATTAATAACACAAATCAAGCCATACACATGCAAATAGTTCAACCATAATAGCCCCTATTTAAGGATGTTACAGTTCTACCCCCCTTAAAATAATTTCGGCCTCGAAATTACCTGGTCGAAAGAGTTGAGGGTATTGCTGCCTCATCACATCCTCTGGTTCCCACGTAGCTTCTTCCACGCCATGATTTCGCCATAATACCTTCACTAAAGGAACTGACTTCTTACGCAAAACTTTCACATTCCGATCTAGAATCTGCACTGGTTCCTCTTCCATGGTCAAATCTGGGCTCACCTCAATTTCCTCCACTGACACCACATGCGATGGATCCGAACGGTAGCGCCTAAGAATGGAGACGTGAAACACATCATGTATCTGACTCAGCTCCGCTGGCAACTCAAGCTGATAAGCTACTGGTCCCACTCGTCTCAACACCTTATATGGGCCAATAAACCTTGGGTTTAGCTTGCCTTTCCTTCCAAGCCTCAGCACTTTCTTCCATGGCGAAACCTTCAGGAAAACCCTGTCACCTACTGCAAACTCAATATCTCTTCGCTTAAGATCGGCATATGACTTCTGCCTGTCTGAAGCTTCCTTCAGACGAGCCTGAATCAACTTGACTTTATCCTCGGTCTCAGCAACCAACTCTGGTCCCAACATTTGACGCTCACCCAATTCTGTCCAGCATGTAGGTGTGCGACACTTCCTACCATACAATGCCTCATATGATGCCATCTTAATGCTTGCCTGATAACTATTGTTATATGCAAACTCCGCTAACGATAAAAATTCTTCCTAGCTGCCTCTGAAGTCCAAAACACAGCCCATCAGCATATCTTCCAAGATTTATATAACCCTTTCTGACTGTCCGTCTGTCTGCGGATGAAATGCTGTACTAAAATCTAACCGCGTTGCCTGATGCAATGCTCTCCAGAACCTCGATGTAAATCTGGGATCCCTATCAGAGATAATCGACACTGGCACACCGTGCAACCTCACTATCTCTGCCACATACAGCTTAGCTAACTTCTGAAGCGAGTAATCAACCCTTACCGGTATGAAATGAGCTGATTTAGTCAAACGGTCTACAATCACCCAGACTGAGTCCTTCTTACTAGGTGTAAGGGGTAGTCCACTAACAAAGTCCATAGTGATCCTTTCCCACTTCCACTGTGGAATCTTCACCGGCTGAAGTAAACCTGACGGCAACTAATGCTCAGCTTTGACCTGCTGACATGTCAAACATGTACTCACAAACTCAGTTACTTCCCGTTTCAATCCTGGCCACCAAAACTGCTCTCGTAAATCTCGGTACATCTTGCTACCCCCAGGATGCATAGCGTATGGGCTGCTATGTGCGTCCTGAAGAATCCTCTGCCTTAACTCGACGTCCTTCGGCATACAAGCTTTCCCCTAAAAACACAACACTTCATCATTGGTCAAGCTGTAACCTTCCAAACCACCACTCTGCACTTGCAACCTCCGAGTATTCAAACCCTCATCCCTTAACTGTTCCTCTTTAATCTGCTCTACCCAAGTCGGCTTAACCTGCAATTCCGTTAATAAGCTCCCGTCGTCATACAAGCTAAGATGAGCAAACATTGCTCTCAGATCCGATACTACCTTACGGCTCAATGCGTCCGCTACCACGTTAGCCTTGCCTGGATGATACTCAATTGAGCAGTCGTAGTCCTTCAACAGCTCAATCCATCTGCGCTGTCTCAAATTCAAATCCTTCTGAGTCAAGAGGTACTTCAAACTCTTTGATCCGTGTAGACTATTGACTTCTCTCCGTACAAGTAGTGCCTCCAAATCTTCAAGGCGAAAACCACTCCAGCCAATTCTAAGTCATGTGTCGGATAGTTACCCTCATGCGGTCTCAACTGTCGAGATGCATATGCCACTACCTTCCCTTCCTGCATCAGCACACATCCCAGGCCAGTATGCAATGCATCACAATATACCGTGAACTCTTTTCCTGCCTCAGGCTGAATCAAAACCGGAGCTTCAGTTAGAATCTTCTTTAGCTTGTCGAAACTTTCCTGTTGTTTCTCAGACCACACAAATGGAACTCCTTTCCTCAGCAATTTGGTCAACGGTGCTGCGATGAAAGAAAATCCCTCTACTAACCTTTGGTAATACCCTGCCAGGCCTAGAAAACTCCAAACTTCTGCCACTGACTTAGGCGGTTTCCAGTCCAACACTGCCTCAATCCTTCGAGGGTCCACTCTAATCCCTTCAGCTGATACCATGTGACCCAAGAAAATCACCTCCCTAAGCCAGAATTCGCACTTACTGAACTTGGCAAATAACTGCTTCTCCCGCAGAATCTGCAACACCACCCGCAAATGCGCATCATGATCCTCCTCAGACCTTGAGTATACCAATATGTCGTCTATAAACATCACGACAAACTGGTCCAAATACTGCTGGAACACCTGGTTCATCATGTCCATGAATGCTGCCGGTGCGTTAGTCAACCCAAATGGCATTACCAGAAACTCGTAGTTCCCATACCGAGTGCGAAACACCGTCTTGTGGATATCAGCCTCTTTCACCTTTAGCTGATGATACCCTGATCTCCAGAAAAAAAAGAGGAGAGCACCAGCCAATATCCAAGGACTTTTCAAGCTTGTAGGTTGTAGTTGTATTACAGACTCAAACATCAAAAATGGGGTTCTAAAACTATCATTTTTTATAGCATTGAAAAATGGCCCACTACTCTCCCTTTCTTGACACCTCTCCTGATACCAATTTAACTTGTTAGAATATCATATGGAAAGCTCTTCTTCCCCCGAAGCTGAAGTTCTTCCTTTGGAATGTGAATGGAAAGCTCTTCCAACCCGGTCATTTATGATTCTTTGGGTTATGAATATAGTAGACCTTTATCCTTTTTGCTCTAATGAACATGAATCTATTATCCATTTGTTTCGGGATTGTCATGTTGTCCAGCAATTGTGAAATTTTGTTTATTCTCAATGCCGGGTTAGACCTCCTCATCCAAGCATTTAGGAGGAATGGATTCAGGATAACGCCACCTCAAAAGAGTAGTCCACCAACCCTGATTCTCTAGTTCATTTTCTTTGCTTTCGCCTTATGGGAAATTTGGTTGTGTCGTAATGCCTTAGTTTTTTTTTTTCAAAATCTAGACCCCTAAGGGGTTTCTTACAACAACTAATCCTTACTGTTGGTAAATTTTCTACATTCTCCCCCATGCATAGAATTTCAATCTTTTTGACATTGTTCCAGTTGCATGGAAACCTCATCCATCGAGATTGATCAAATTTAATTCTGATAGATCTTCTATATGGGGTTCAAGTAAAACAGATGCAAGTGCAATTATTCGCAGTTATCAAGGCCGTTAGGTGATCAGTTCTTTTAGTCACATTCCTAATGCAACTAGTGTAGAAGCCGAACTTTAGGCATTGAAAGATGGACTAATATTAGCAAAGGACCTCAATGTGTTGACCCGGACTCTAGTGGTGTCGAAAAATGTGGTTTCAAAACCCCATTTCCATAAATCAAGTTCATAAATATAAAATAGGAATATTTACGGAGTTAAATAACGCTCAAGGACTAAATTGTAAAACTCCAATCACTATAAAGTTTTAATTAGGAAAAAGCTTGGAGACCTAGATAATAATTATTCAAACAAATAAAGTGGTTAATAAATCAATTTTAAATGGCTTGTGATAATGATTTACAGTTCAACTAGATTAACAATTAAAATTAATATAAATAAAGAACTAATTAAGTTTAATTAAGGTTAATTAACCTTTAAACATAGTATATAAACTAAAATAATTGAAAGGAGAGATGAATGTTCCTCTTCTCCAATCGTCCAAGTTAAGAAAAACAAAAAGGAGAAAGCTTAAGTTCATCTTGGCATTCAACCATCAATTTTCTCAACGTAACCATGTCCTTTTCATATGATTTTTATAGATTTATGATAATGGGAGGTTGATTTACCTAGCCCATGTATCAATTTGTTCAAATTTTGCATTTTTAGTAAGCTTTCATTGTTGAGAAATTGATGAATTAGGATTAAAATTTATAGAAATTAAGCTTAGATCATGATAAGGACTAAATTGTAAAACTAAATAAGCTTGATAGTTAACTTTGTTACATTAAGGACTAAATTACATAAATTGAGAACATGTCATAGGATTGTGTTATAAATTGAAAATATAGGGTCCCTAATGAAAGAAATTGAAATAGGATTTTGATCCGATGCTAAATATCAAAACAAATGCATATCCTAAGTTTAAGGAAAAAAATTAGTAAAATGCAAAATGTGCTTGGCTTTGCATTTGAATGTGATTTGGATGGATATTGTTTATTTGTTTTATTATCGTACGTAGTTAAAAAGGACATAGAGCCATTGAGAGGGAAAGGAAAAGCAAGAGTTGTTGACGAGTAACGCAAGAATTTGGTTTGTACTTTTATGATTTGAGATCAATCTATTTATTTGTATATTCATTTTAAATTACATGATTGAGTATCGAGGTGAGATATGATTGATATTGAATATCGAGATAATGGACTGAGTTGAATAAGATAGAAAGTAGCATGATTTAGTTGAGAAATGATATGTGATATGGAAATGGATTCAAACATGCTATATGATATGAGATGTTTGTGTATTGATGTTGAATTGAAACGAGATTATAAAATTGCATGTGAAGTTATATATTAATTGGATTGCATAATGAAAACTAGATTATTGGTACACTATTACCTTGTAACAGCCCGTTTTTCAGTGGTGTCAGAAACGGTTGTTTAGGGGCCACAAATCCGGTGAGTGTGTTTGTAAATATTATTTTTTGATATTTAGGAGTCAAGTATAAAATTACGTTTAAATTTGATTTAGGTTCAAGTGGTATGTCTTAAAAGACAAGTCGTTTTAGAAAAAGGTGCAAAAGTCGATTTCTTTAGTCAAAAGGGTTAAATGAATGTGGAATCTTAAATGAAAGATGTAACAACCCGTTTTTCAGGGGTGTCAGAGTGTAACACCCCAAACCCGTAACCGTCGCCGGACTAGGGTAAAGAGGCGTTACTAAACACTCAAAACATTTCACATCCATTTCATGACACAAAGTTAATTGTCTATCAAACACATTCAAATACGAGTATATAGTCCCTTATCAAGGTCTACGAGACCTTAAACACGTGTTAAAAAGAGGTCGGGACTAAACCGAACACTTACGAAAGTTTTCAGAAATTTAAACATTCTTCAACACTGTAAAAGTCACACGCCTGTGTGGCCTTATCGTGTGCCTCACACGACTACCAGACACGCCCATGTGTCCAGGTCGTGCCCAAATAGAGCATACAGACTGACTTGTTCACACAGCCACCAGACACGCCCGTGTGCCATGGCCGTGTGAAATTAAGCTAGCTACTGACTTGGTCACACGGCCACCATGCACCCCCGTGGGCCCCAGCCGTGTAACCTGTCCAGGCACACCTCAAAATGACCCTTAAACCACACGGCAGAGACACACGCCCGTGTCTTTTGGCCATGTATGCAAAATACGCCATTTGCAAGGCCAATTTGCCACCCATACAAAGGTCAACCAACAAGCTTCAAAACAATATCAATTCATGTTTCTAAATGCATTCAATCATACCAATTCATTCAGCACTTAATCATCAACAATACCATCTACTTCCATAACTAATATCATCACAAATGAGTCCATTCAAAGTAACAATTGTACATCTCAAAAAATATATATATCAAGCATTAAGTAATCCATGCCATAATTCATCTTCAAACCACAACTTTCATCAACCACAAAATCACGAAATATACCAAATTCATAGCTCATTCATAAATTCAACATCTTTCAACTTCCAAGCCAAATCACATGGCAAGGATTAAACATTTCAAAACATATCATAACTTCTAGCCTATACATGCCATATTTCAACTATATACATCTTTCCAAAAGTACCAAAATAGATTGCCAATAGTGTGATAGAGATGCTGGCGATCCCTGGATTTGAGCTGGCTTTGCTGACACTGTAAAGCAGAGAAACAAATCACACAGTAAGCTTTCAAAAGCTTAGTAAGTTCGTAACATAATACATTATACCAAAACAAACCATCACATAGATTAATTCACGATCACATATACCATACCATCCAAAGCTAATATGCTCAATTAACCTTCCATAAACTCATTTATAATTTCATCAACCACATAGGTTCTGAATGTACCTTAACCAACACTTAGTTATCTATTACACATGCTACTCAATACTCAATATTTCATTTCGATCAACTTTCGTCACTTCATCGGTTCAATCGCACACTTAGTGCCCAAATCATTAGCCGAAGCTTAATTAACATCGCACACTTAGTGCATCTATATCAAACCGTTCTTAAATCGGTATCACACACAGTGCCAACCACAAAGACGAAGCTTATATTATTTCGCACACACAGTGCTAATCATATCGATCACATTTCTGAATACACACACTTAGTGCCACATAACTTGAGTCCTCACATAGCATTCACAATTCAATAATATCATAACATTCGTTTCATAACATTAAACATAGTTAAATTCACGAATTATGTCTGAACCTACCTCGGACGTCAAAATACCGAAACGGTTGATTAATCGAGCACTTTGTCTTTGCTTCGATCTCGATCTGAACCTCTCCTTTCTTGGTCTATACACATTTAAATTTATTTCATTCAATCACAAATTCATTCAATTTAGTCCACACACACATATTTAGGGCATTTTACAAAATAGCCCTTACATTTTCACATTTCAACACTTTAGTTCCTAACTCACAAAATCACAAAATACACATAATTTCACTTTACCCATGCCTAGCCGAATTCTCTCTATGTTCATACAAGTCCACACATTTCATTTATTTCACATTTTAATCCCTCAATTTACAAATTTCTCAATTTAATCCAAAATACCCAATTTCATCATAAATCGAAATACAAACTATGTTAACCCAACACCAAGTTTTCATATTTCACCAACTAACATCACAAAACTCACATATTCATTAATGGCATATCTCAAATTCATCACCAATTTAAAAAATTTAAGCATGGGTTTGGTAGCACAGTAAGAAACGATCACAAAAACGTAGAAATTATCAAAAACCAAACAAATCTCTTACCTTAATCAAGATCCAAACTAGCCGAACCCTAGTGTTCTTTTTCTTTTGTTTTCTTTGCTGTTTTCAGCACCAAGATGAACAAGGATGATCACTTTCATGCTTTGGTTTCATTAAACACATACTATTATACTATTTACTATATTATCCTTTCAATTAATATTTAAGACATATAATCATCAAGGTAATAGTTGTCCGTTGCCACCCACTATCTTAAAACTTGGTTTAATTGCCTCATAAGGCCTCCTTATTATAAAGACAACAACAATTAAGCACTTAACAATCAGCACATAACATTTTACACTTTATGCGATTAAATCCTTTTTCATAATTCGGCACACAATCGATAAAATTACCACACAGAATTTTCACACAAGCTATATCACATATAATAAACACAGAAAATAATATTAGAATATTATTCTGGCCTTGGATTTGTGGTCTCAAAACCACTGTTCTGACTAGGGTGCAAAACCGGGCTATTATAACTCTCCTCCCCTTAGGGATTTTTGTCCCCGAAAATCTTACTAATGAATAGGTGTGGAGATTGCTCTCTCATAACGTCCTCAGGCTTCCACATAGCTTCTTTTACTTCATGTTTGTGCCACAACACTTTTACTAAAGAGATTTTCTTATTTCTCAACTCCTTGATCTCTCGTGCCAAAATTCGAATCGGTTCTTCACTATACGACAAATCTGACTGAATCTCAATCTTAGTAGGAGCAATTACATGAAATGGATCAGATCGGTACCGTCGAAGCATCGATACATGAAACACATTATGAATTTTTTCTAACTCAGATGGCAACAACAACCTGTAAGCAACCAATCCATTTCTTTTAATGATTTCATACGGTCCAATGAACCTCACACTTAGCTTGCCTTTCCGGCCAAAAACACTTTGTCACCAACTTAAAATTCGATATCTTTCCGTTTCAAATCTGCATACGACTTCTGATGATCTGACGCCGCTTTCAAATTATCACGAATCACTTTCACTTTCTGCTCAATCTCTTTGATAAGATCAGCCCCGTGAATCTTATTCTCACTCAGCTCAGTCCAATACAATGGAGTTCAACATTTTCAACCATAAAGAGCCTCATATGGTGACATTTTAATGCTGGATTAAAAACTATTATTGTACGTGAATTCAATCAACGACAGATGCTTTTCCCAAGTACTTACAAACTCAAGGATACAACACCTCAACATATCTTCTAGAACTTGAATGATCTACTCAGATTGTCCATCCATTTGCGTATGAAATGCAGTACTGAAATGCAATTTTGTGCCTGAAGCCTCTTGCAATTTCTTCCAATACCGCGAGGTAAATCTCGGATCTCTATCAGATACTATAGATAGTGGCACCCTGTGCAATCTCACAATCTCAGCAATATACAATTCAGCCAATCTATCGAGTGAATAATCTGTTCTCACCGGAACAAAATGAGCTAATTTCGTCAATCTGTCAACTATCACCCAGATTGCATCTTTCTTTCCCGGAGATAAGGGCAGTCTCGACACAAAGTCCATCGTAATTTTTTCCCATTTCCACTCAGGAATTATAATTGGTTGTAACAAACCGGACAGAACTTGATGTTCAGCTTTTACTTGCTGACATATTAAACATTTTTACACAAAGTCAAAGATGTCCCGTTTCATACCATGCCACCAATAAAACTATTTCAAATCATTATACATTTTTGTCTCCCCGGATGAACAGTCAAACGACTATTATGAGCTTCATTCAAAATTAACTGAATCAACTCTGATTTCTTCGGAACACAAATCCGATCTCTAAACCTCAGACAGTGATCACTATGAACTCGAAATTTTGAATTCGAATTCAAATCACATTGAGCTCATTTTGCTATTATCTCATCATTAATTTTCTGGGCATCACGAATCTGATGTACAGACATCGGTCTTACTTTCAACTCGACCAAAATTGAACCATCATCACACAGATCTATCTGAGAATTCATAGCTCGCAAAACACATAAAGACTTCAGACTCAAAGCATCAGCAACAATGTTAGCTTTGCCCGGATGATAATCAATCACAAGTTCGTAATCTTTCAACAATTCTTTCGGAGTCATCAAGTACTTCAAACTCTTGTGGTCTGTAAAAATATGACATTTCCTACCAAATATGTAGTGACGCCAAATCTTCAATGCAAACACAGTCGCGACTAATTCAAGGTCGTGCGTCGGATAGTTCTTTTCATGCTACTTTAACTGCCTCGAAACATAAGTAATGACTTTGCCTTCTTGCATCAGCACACAGCCCAAACCATTCAACGATGCATCATTGTAAACTATGAATTCTTTGCCTGATTCAGGTTGAACTAACACCGGTGCTTCCATCAACAATGCTTTCAACTGCTCAAAACTCCGATGGCACTTTTCTGACCACTCAAATTTAACATCTTTCTGTAGCAACTTCGTCAACGGAGTTGCAATCATCGAGAAGCCTTTCATAAACCGTCTATAATATCCCACTAGTCCCAGAAAACTATGAACTTCAGACACATTTCTCGGAGGCTTCTATTCTAATATAGCAGAGATTTTACTCGGATTAGCTCGTATTCCCGCAGCTAACACAATATGCCCTAGAAAACCAACCTCACGCAACCAAAATTCACATTTGCTAAACTTAGCATACAATTGTTTCTCACATAGTTTCGACATGTTGCGTCTCATCATAGGAATAAATCAGAATATCATCAATGAACACCACAACAAAGCGATCCAAATACAATCTAAATATCCGATTCATCAGATCCATAAACACTACAGGAGCATTTGTTAATCCAAAAGGCATCACTAAGAATCATAATGTCTGTATCTTATTCTGAAAGCAATTTTCGGCACATCAGATTCTTTAACTCTCAACTGATAGTAGCCCGATCTCAAATCTATCTTAGAAAACACTGTAGCTCCTCTCAGCTGATCAAACAAATCATCGATACGAGGCAACGGATATTTTTTCTTTATCGTCACATTGTTCAATTTTCTTTTTCACAAATATCATAGGAGCACCCAAAGTGAGAAACTTGATTGTGCAAATCCTCTATTAGTCAACTCTTGCAACTGAGACTTCAACTCTTTCAATTCTGTTGGTGCCATTCTATACAGAACTATTGAGATAGAAGTAGTCTTCGACACTAATTCAATTCCAAATTCAACTTCTCGTATTGGAGGTAATCTCGGTAACTCTTCAGGAAACACATCTGGAAACTCACAAACCACAAGCACAGACTTAACTTTCTTTTCTATCACTTTTGTATCAATCACATATGCCAAATAAGCTTTACAACACTTTCTCACATAATTCAAAGCTTTCATCGCAGATACAACAGCTGGTAACCCTTTCATATCACTAGATTCAATTCGAACTATCTCACCATTCTGACTTCTTAATTCAATACTCTTTCATTTACAATTCACAATAGCATTATGCAAAGTGAGCCAATCCATACCCAAAATTATATCAAATTCATCGAATGGTAGTAACATCAAATTAACTGAATGGTAGTAACATCAAATTAACCGAAAAACATATATCCTGAAACATCAATGGGCAATTCTTGCACACTTTATCCACCAAGACACACTTGCCTAAAGGGTTTGATACTCTAATCACAAATTCAGTAGACTCAACAGGTAAAGTCTTATTTGATACTAGATTCCCACACACATACGAATGAGTAGATCCTGGGTTTATCAATACAATCACATCAGTGCCAAATAGAGTAAAAGTACTAGTCATGACATCTGGCGGTGATGCTTCCTCTCGCGCACGTATAGATAGGATCGGGCAGCTGTTCTTGCCTCTGATCTCACAGTTGTATCGGTAGTCCCTCTTTGACTTCCACTCTCATTTTCAGTGTTCCTGGGTGGTCTACCCCTAACCATCACATTACTTGATCTCACATTTTGAATATTTTCTTCTTCAGCTAACTTTGGGCAATCTTTAATGAAGTGATCTCGTGATCCACAGTTATAACAAGTTCGATTATTATATTTGCCCCAAAATTCTCCCACATGTCGTCTTCCACACTATCTACACTCAGGTTTGTTGCTTTTAATACTGCCGACACTTGATTCAATTGAAGATTGAGCTTTTGAACCAACATTCTATCTCGAACGATCTCTACTCGGATGTCCAAAAGAAGCATTTGAACGATTGCTTGCATCTCTAAATCTCTTCATCGATGGTTGAGAAAACTTACTCATCAATCTATTTCTTTCATCACGAGCTTCAGAATAGACTTTCCTCTTTTCTTTATTGAGCTCCTCGGCTTTGCAGGCTCTTTCGACTAACACAACAAATTTATTTATGTCAAGTATCCTAACCAACAACTTAATATCTTCATTCAGCCCCTCTATAAAGCGTTTACACATAGTAGCTTCGGTCGAAACACATTCCTGTGCATACTGGCTCAACCTCACAAATTCTCGCTCGTACTCAGTAACTGACAAACGACCTTGTTTTAGCTCAAGGAACTCTTTACGTTTCTGATCAATGAATTGTTGACTAATATACTTCTTTCTAAACTCAGTTTGAAAGAAATCCCAGGTGATTCTCTCTCTCAAAACCACAGATATCAATGTCTTCCACCAGTTATACGTCGTATCTCTCAACAAAGAAACTACATGCTTGATACATTCATCAGTGGTCAAAGACATCTCATCAAATACCCGAATTGTATTCTCGAGCCAAAACTCGGCTCGCTCAGCATCGTCATCAGTTGTGGCCCTAAACTCTTCGGCCCCGTACTTACGAATCTTATCCACAGGAGGTTTATTCAATCATATCGGATCTATCACTTGTGGCACAATAGGTACTTGTGGGGGTGGAGGTTATGGAGCAGCCGGATTCATTCGAACGAACTCCAAAAACCACTCACTCATCATTCGGAAGAAGGCTTGCTTAGCCTTTCCTCCCTCACTACTTTCATTCGGCCTAAATATGGATGACGTTGTCCCTTGAGCGGGAGCAGGCACGTTACTCTTTACATCGTCAGCAACTGCTCGATCGGGATCCATTTGCTATACAAAAACACATTTTCAACTGTCAGGATTCATCACACTATCACAATTTCATATATGAAATGTATAGCTAGACTCACACTTGCTACGTTAGTCCGAAAATCGACTAAATTGTAGCTCTGATACCAATAAAATGTAACACACCTAACCCGTAATCATCGCCGGACAAGGGTAAAGAGGCGTTACTAAACACTCAAAACATTTCCCATCCATTTCACGACACAAAGTTAATTGTCTATCAAACACATTCAAATACGAGTATATAGTCCCTTATTGAGGTCCACGAGACCTTAAACACGTGTTAGAAAGAGGTCAGGACTAAAGCAAACACTTATGAAAGTTTTTAGAAATTTAAACATTCTTCAACACTGCAAAAGTCACACGCCCGTGTGGCTTGGTAGTGTGCCTCACAGGACTACCAAACACGCCCATGTGTCCAGGTCATGCCCAAACAGAGCATACATACTGACTTGTTCACATGGCCACAAGACACGCCCGTGTGCCATGGCCGTGTGAAATTAAGCTAGCTACTGACTTGGTCACACGGCCACCATGCACGCCCGTGGGCCTCGACCGTGTAACCTGTCCAGGCATACCTCGAAATGACCCTTAAACCACACGGCAGAGACACACGCCCGTGTCCTTTGGCCATGTATGCAAAATACGCCATTTGTAAGACCAATTTGCCACCCATACAAAGGTCAACCAACAAGCTTCAAAACAATATCAATTCATGTTTCTAAATGCATTCAATCATACCAATTCATTCAGCACATAATCATCAACAATACCATCTACTTCCATACCTAATATCATCACAAATGAGTCCATTCAAAGTAACAATTGTACATCTCAAAAAATATATATATCAAGCATTAAGTAATCCATGCCATAATTCATCTTCAAACCACAACTTTCATCAACCACAAAATCACGAAATATACCAAATTCATAGCTCATTCATAAATTCAACACCTTTCAACTTCCAAGCCAAATCACATGGCAAGGATTAAACATTTCAAAACAAACCATAACTTCTAGCCTATACATGCCTTATTTCAACTATATACATCTTTCCAGAAGTACCAAAATAGATTGCCGATAGTGTGATAGAGATGCTGACGATCCCTGGATTTGAGCTGGCTTTGCTGACACTGTAAAGCAGAGAAACAAATCACACAGTAAGCTTTCAAAAGCTTAGTAAGTTCGTAACATAATACATTATACCAAAACAAACCATCACATGATTAATTCATGATCACATATACCATACCATCCAAAGCTAATATGCTCAATTAACCTTCCATAAACTCATTTATAATTTCATCAACCACATAGGTTCTGAACGTACCTTAACCAACACTTAGTTATCTATTACACATGCTACTCAATACTCAATATTTCATTTCGATCAACTTTCGTCACTTCATCGGTTCAATCGCATACTTAGTGCCTAAATCATTAGCCGAAGCTTAATTAACATCGCACACTTAGTGCATCTATATCAAACCGATCTTAAATCGGTATCGCAGACACAGTGCCAACCACAAAGCCGAAGCTTATATTATTTCGCACACACAGTACTAATCATCTCGGTCACATTTTCGAATACACACACTTAGTGCGACATAACTCGAGCCCTCACATAGCATTCACAATTCAATAATATCATACCATTCATTTCATAACATTAAACATAGTTAAATTCACGTATTATGTCCGAACTTACCTCGGACGTCGAAATAACAAAATGGTCGATTAATCAAGCACTTTGTCTTTGCTTCGATCTCGATCTGAACCTCTCCTTTCTTGGTCTATACACATTCAAATTTAACTCATTCAATCACAAATTTATTCAATTTAGTCCACACACACATATTTAGGGCATTTTACAAAATAGCCCTTACATTTTCACATTTCAACACTTTAGTTCCTAATTCACAAAATCACAAAATACACATAATTTCGCTTTACCCATGCCTAGCTGAACTCTCTCTATGTTCATACAAGTCCTCACATTTCATTTGTTTCACATTTTAATCCCTCAATTTACAAATTTCTCAATTTAATCCAAAATACCCAATTTCATAAAAAATCCAAATACAAACTATGTTAACCCAACACCAAGTTTTCATATTTCACCAACTAACATCATAAAGCTCACATATTCATCAATGGCATATCTCAAATTCATCACCAATTCATAAAATTTAAGCATGGGTTTGGTAGTACACTAAGCTACGATCATAAAAATGTAGAAATTATCAAAAACCAAACAAATCTCTTACCTTAATCAAGCTCCAAACTAGCCAAACCCTAGTGTTCTTTTTCTTTTATTTTCTTTGCTATTTTCGGCACCAAGATGAACAAGGATGATCACTTTCATGCTTTGGTTTCATTAGACAGATATTATTATACTATTTACTATTTTATCCTTTCAATTAATATTTAAGACATATAATCATCAAGGTCATAGTTGTCCATTGCCAACCACTATCTTAAAACTTGGTTTAATTGCCTCATAAGGCCTCCATATTATAAAGACAACAAAAATTAAGCACTTAACAATCAACACACAACATTTTACACTTTATGCGATTAAATCCTTTTTCATAATTCAACACACAATCGATAAAATTACCACACAAAATTTTCACACAAGCTATATCAAATATAATAAACATAGAAAATAATATTAGAATATTATTCCGGCCTCAGATTTGTGGTCTTGAAACCAGTGTTCGGACTAGGGTCTAAACCGGACTGTTACATAGAGATAGTGGTTTTGGGACCATAATTTCGCTGAGAGAGTCCATGATTTATTTAATTAATATTTATGAGTTAAATATAATATAATAGTGAATTTCGATTTAGTAGATTTTATTTATTGGTTAGTTGGTCAAGGTCCAAGTGGTGCATACCAAAAATCAAGTGGTCTTTGGAAATGAGGTATCGAGACTTCGTTTTAGTAAACTGGGATTGTAAATATTTTTGTTAAATATTTATGGAGTTATTATATTGGTATGTAAAGTTTCAGTTAAGAAATTCTAATGTTGAATTAGTTAATTAATTAAAAAGTACTAAATCATAAAAGTTGAAAAATCTAACCACTATTTAATTTTAATGGTTAAATACCTTAACTAGTGTATGTGTAAGGACTTATGAAGTAATTATACCATGTTTTTATATAAGTGGACGATTAAGAAATTATTTATAAATTATATATGTTATATTATAAGTTTAATAATAATAAAGTAATAAATAAGTAAAGTTAAAATAAGTAAAGTTAAAATAATGATTATAATAATAAAACATAAATTATTGTCATCATCTTCTTATTTTAATTTGAGAACTAAAACCACCATGGGAGAAACTTTGGAAGCTCCGACTTTGATATTTCCAGTGCATGTAAGTGAGTTTTTCATCCGTTTTTCATAAATTTTATGTTTTAGAGATCATTACAACTAGGTCCAGCTAACCCGTATCTCTGTTTTCAAAACTGTTTAAGATTTTGAAATTTACCGTTGTTGAATTCCCGGTATTTTTGAAGTTAAATGATGAAATTTTAGTCTTGGTTGATGTTTAGAACTATTTTGAAAAGTGATTTTAGTTAGTTTTTAGTTAAAGAATTAATTTGTTAAAATATTAAAATTTACATGAAATTCTTGTGAATTTTGAGTAATTTTAGACTGTACTAAAATAGGAATAAACTTGGTTAGCATTGGCATTTGTGAAATTTTTTTAATTTTGGAAATCCGGGTATAAGGACTAAATTGAAAGAAATATAAAAGTTTAGGGAAAATGTGTAAATAATGAAAATTGAAGGGTCATATGCATAAAAGTGTGTTGGAATATGTATTTGAATTTGATAAGATTGAATTTAATTATTATAGATCAAGATTTAATGTAACATCTTTAAATAGGGGCTATTATGTTTGAACTGTTTGCATGTGTATGGCTTGGTTGTGATATTAATTGAGGTGCTTTAGGGTCTAGATATAAGCCAAGGGTAGGCCCGAACTATAGGAAAAATTTTATTTTTAAGCTTTGGTTAAGAGGAGCTGAAGGAGCTAGGGGTTAAGAATACTCTGTGGTAAACTTTAGCACAAAAATAGCCTTGGTAAAGTGGCAGGGAGGTGCCACATAGGGCCTTGAGAAGTGACGCCACATGCAGGGAAGGAGAGCTTGGGTTTGAGCTGCAGAAATCCCTTGCTGCTAATTCTTTTTGATGCTAGAGAGGGGAAGAGTTGTGCTCAGCTCAAACTCTGATGGATAACTGTTGAACAAGTCAACAAATTTAAAAGGGTGGAGAAGAGAGAATTTAGGAGTTTGAACAATTCAAACTCGTTTGAATGGTTGGCTATGAGAAGTTTGGAGTGTTTGCCGAAGTTTGAACTCTGGAGTGGAAAGAGCAATCAGTTATGGGTGCTTACATGGGGTGGCCGAATGTGTCTTGGAGGGTTAGCCTAATTGTGGGAGTGGTTAGGAGAGTTTGAGGTATTCGGTTTTGGGTGTGGTTGGTGTGCTTAAACTGGGTTGCTTTGGGGCATTATTTTCGACATTTGGAATATGTTTCTCACTCTTTTGGGAACCTCAGTTTTCTTTTATTCTTGTCGTGTCGAAATCCCTATCACTCTTGGTCATTTTTTCATTTTTGGTTCTATTTCTTTTCTCTCAAATACTCTTAGCCGAATGCCCATCTAAACTTCCTTAGTGCTTTTCTTTTTATCCTTCTTCTCAAAGTGTTTAGCCGAATCCATCTTGATCACCTCACCTCCATTTCCAAAACTTTAAGAACTGAAACTCCCATCCATTACTCGTCTTTTGTTTTTATTTCCATCTTGGTTGATTAGCCGAACCCCCTTAGTGGTTGTTCTCTTGCCGAAATCTCTCTCTACTCTCCTCTTCTTGTTATAACTTTTTGGCCGAACATCAATCAAATGTAGATCTCTCTTGTCTTCTTCTTTAATCGGTTTGGAGTAGGTAAGTTGTTCGTGGCCGAATCTCTATTATCACTTGTTTCTTTCTCTGTCGATTCATATGGAACAAAAGCCGAATTTCGGCATTTGTCATGATTCTTAATCATCTATGAGATCGGATTCTCTTAGGTTCTTTGGGATTTTGAAGCAGTGGATCGTGGTCATCTACTCTCTATAAATCGGTTTCGTTAAAGACTGTGGTAAGGTTACATATCGACCTAACCTTTCTGTTATTCTTTTGAAAAGCCGAAGGCTATTAGTTATGTGGTTTAAGATCTTGGCCGATTGTAGGGAAGGCTTGTCATCGTGTGCTTCGGGATTTGCTTAAGGTACGAAAGGAGTAAGGTAAGGGTTGTGGTTCTGTGCGTTAACTCTTCGAGATTTACAAGTGTAGCTGAATGGCTTTTTGCTAATGACTTTGGTATTGGCTGAATGTAGGAAGGGGGATCTTGTGCGTTAGATCTTGATCTACGGGGTTCGGTAGTCGCGTTAGTAACCAGGTGTGTAACATACACACTTCATAATCATTGTAAACTTGCTAATAACCTAAACATGTTAAAAGCCAAAAACTGTGTAGATTACGATACGGTACCCTTATGGGTATGAGCAAGGATTTCGGGTAAGTCTGTTTTGATGAGTTTAAGATGCATGATTGCTGATGCTATTATCTATGATATGTTCGATATATGTTTAATGATTAAGCATGTTGGCATGATATGTATATGCATGTGCATTATTGTGGGTGATATGAGAGGAGGGGGAAGATTTGATATCTGTAACTTTGGGTCACCAGTGGTTTGGCACCACCAGTGGTTTGGTACCACAATTAATATTCGTGACTTTGGGTCACCAGAGGTTTGGCACCTCATAGCGACTCGTCCCAGTGGCTTCGCACCACAGTGGGTTGGCCCCACAATTGATAAAACGGGATTGTCGCCAGTGATTTGGTATCACAACGTGGGTTGGCCCCACATATGGATTATTCGTGACTTTGGGTCACCAGTGGTTTGGCACCACATTATTATTGATATCAGTGACTTTGGGTCACCAGTGGTTTGGCACCACCAGTGGTTTGGTACCACACGGGGTAGACAAAGAAGTCGTGGATGGCTAGGTTTGGGTGCATGATATGTTTACTTGGTTATGACTTGTGTAAGGATGTTGCGATATTCGCGAGGGGGATTATGCACTGAGTCTTGGTGACTCACCTTCTCCCTTATCTTTTTCAGGTGACTCGTAGAACGCGCATGAGGAGCCGGGTGGACTCGAGGTGGCCATGCGATACTTGTTTTCGGTTTTACATGGGTTTTCGACTGGGGTACTTTAACTTTATTTTTCAGATTTACTTGGGTTTGTAATAAGGCCATTAGTATTTTTATTTTGGGTTTTATTACATCTGCTTTAAATTTTTAAATGTTGCTAAGTAAACTGTTTAGCTTGTTTTAAATAACCTGATAATCAAGTTTTCGAAAATTATACAACGCAATGGGTTTTCTAAACGTTACCATCGGGTAACAAAACACATAAGATGATAATTAAACTAACTTAAATGATTTTCACATCTAAGTTTTTCCAAAACTCCAATACAAACGGTTTTAAAGTAACTATGTTTAACTCATTCGGGTTTTCAGGATTTCGAAGCAACTTAATGATTTCAACTATACATGCACCGGATTTCTGCAAACGCAAAGCAAACAAAGAGTTTTTCGCTGAAATTAAATTGACAACTTGTTTTCTTCGAAACGTTTTCACTCTGTGACATGATAGATTCGGTCGTGGTGTGTTGACCGGGTTTGGGGTGTTACATTTTTGGTATCAGAGCCAAGTTTAAAAGCTCGGCTGTGGGCCCGAGGCCCAAAATGTTTTAAAATGTGGTTTTAAAAAGTATTGATGGAAAAATACATGGTTTGAAAAGCATGGCACCGAGTCTCCGGCAGTAATCTGCCCAGGTAAGTGCCCCTAACCGTTGTTTATGATTGTGATGATATATGATATTATATGAATACTATTAGTGGACTACCCTAGAGACGAAAACCTATAGGATTCTATGAACTCGCGGGAAACAAAACTCTTTAAAGAACTGTTCATAAGACTGTGCCTTAATAATAGTGGAATAAAGACTGACGCATAAAACTTTTAAATCAGATAAGTCGAGACGTTAGACATGAGCACTCGAGGTCGTGGTCATAATACACGTGGACGCGGTCGGGGTAGGATGACCGTGTCTGAACCAGTGGGGTCTGGTCAGGGGTCGAAAAATGAGATGCCACCACCACCACCAGCTGCAGGTGTTGAGTTTCAGGATCAGACGGGGGATGACGCAGTGTCGCAGGCGATGCTGCGAGTTCTTGAGAGAGTGGCTGGAGCACGTGAGGGTGCGAGAGCTTGGAAATCTATATCTGAGCGACTCCGAGCCAATGGAGCCGAGGTATTCCGAGGTGTTTCTGGTGTGGCGCCCAATACGGCTGAGTATTGGTTGGAGGCGACGGAGCGTATCATAGACGACTTGGATCTGACTGCTGAGGAGAAACTGAAAGGGATAGTGTCACTTCTTCGGGATGAGTCATACCAGTGGTGGCTCACGGTTCAGGATAGTGCTGCAGCGGATGATCTCACGTGGGACTACTTTAAGGCAGCTTATCAAAAGAAATATATTGGATCTAGCTACATTGATGCGCAGCGGAAGGCATTTCTGAGACTGGTTCAGGGGAGTAAGTCCGTATCGGAGTACGAGGCAAAATTTTTAAGGTTGAGCCGGTATGCTTGAGGTATCATGGCGACGGAGCATGAGCGATGTGTCCGGTTTGAGGATGGACTGAGAGACGAGCTGAGATTGCTGATTGCTCCACAGCAGGAGTGGGAGTTTGCTATGCTGGTAGGAAAGGCTAAGATAGCCGAGGGAGTAAAGGAGTCTGTGAAACATAATTCGGACAGGAATAGACATAAGAGGGGTTTTGGATCATTTGGGTGGGCCGGTAATTCTCAGAAAAGGGCTAGGCATGGTGGGCCGAATCAGTCTGGGAGGTCTGTTGCTGCTAATCAGGGACCAGCGCAGTGTAATCGGTGTGGAAAATCTCATTGGGGAGAATGTTGGACCGGTGGAAAAGGATGCTTTGAGTGTGGGTCGCTGGATCATCGTGTGAGGGACTGTCCACGTAAGCTAGCCAGGATTCAGTCTGAGGGTCAGGGCGATGCTCAGTTCAGGAATGAGGGACCGCAATCGCAGAGAGGTCACGGTTCTGGTAGAGGAGGTAATGGTTCTGGTCGGGGCCGGGGAGCACCGGGCAAAGGTACAGGCAACACTGAAGCAAGACAGCCTGGATTGGTCTATGCAGCGAGGCGTCGAGAGGAGGGCGACGCACCGGATGTCATAATCGGTACGTTCTTAATCTTTGGATTACCATATATTGGTTTGATAGATGTTGGTTCGACGCATTCGTATGTTGCTAGTTGTATAGTGGGAACCATGAACCTAGACTTTGAGACTACTTCTAGGGAGATGACAGTAATTAGCCCTCTAGGTCACTCTGTAGAAGTAAATAAGCTGTATAGGGATGTACCCCTAGAACTTCAAGGGGTAGTGTTTGTGGCCGATCTGATGGAACTGCCGTTTGTGGAGTTTGATCTGATTCTTGGGATGGACTGGCTAGAGAAGTACCAAGCAAGTTTGGATTGCGCAGCTAAGCGCATGGTTTTGAAAACGGTTGAGGGTGATGAAGTTGTGATGATAGGTAATAGAAGAGATTATCTATCAAACGTGGTGTCTGCTTTGAAAGCTGAGAAAATGGTCAGGAAGGGATGTGAGGCATTTTTGGTTCATGTGTGTGACTTGGAGGCCAAGGAGTCAGCTGTAGAGAATGTCCGAATGGTGAAGGAATTTGTCGACGTATTTCCAGAAGAACTTCTAGGTCTGCCTCCGGATCGGGAAGTTGAATTCGGTATAGATCTGTTACCCATAACTGCGCCAGTGTCTATTGCCCCGTATAGAATGGCGCCGAAGGAATTAGTGGAACTGAAGGCACAGATTCAGGAGTTGTTGGACCGAGGTTTTATCCGGCCAAGTGTTTCGTCTTGGGGAGCACCTGTGCTCTTTGTTAAGAAGAAAGATGGTACAATATGGATGTGTATAGACTACCGCCAGTTGAATAAGCTGACAATCAAGAACAAGTATCCATTGCCGAGGATAGACGATTTGTTTGATCATCTTAAGGGGGCATCGGTCTTCTCGAAGATCGATCTAAGGTCAGGGTATCATCAGCTTAAGGTGAAAGAGGCTAATATCCACAAGACGACGTTTCGCACTCGGTATAGGCACTACGAGTTTCTGGTAATGCCGTTTGGGTTGACTAACGCACCGGCAGCATTCATGGACATGATGAATCGGGTGTTCCAGCCGTATCTGGACCTGTTTGTTGTGGTATTTATAGAAGACATACCGGTGTACTCAAGATCTGAGAAGGATCATGATGCGCATCTGCGGGTAGTTTTGCAGATTCTGAGGGAAAAACAGTTATTTGCCAAGTTTAGTAAGTGCGAGTTTTGGCTTAGGAAGGTGACTTTCTTGGGGCACGTGGTGTCAGCTGAAGGGATCAGAGTGGACCCTCGAAAGATTGAGGCAGTGTTGGACTGGAGACCGCCTAAGTCAGTGGCAGAAGTTCGGTGTTTTCTAGGTCTGGCGAGGTATTACCGAAGATTTGTAGAGGGATTTTCTCTGATCGCGGCGCCGTTGACCAAATTGCTGAGGAAAGGAGTTCTATTTGTGTGGTCTGAGAAACAACAGGAAAGTTTCGACAAGCTAAAGAAGATTCTGACTGAAGCTCCGATTCTGATTCAGCCTGAGGCAGGAAAGGAATTCACGGTATATTATGATGCATTGCATACTGGCTTGGGATGTGTGCTGATGCAGGAAGGGAAAGTAGTGGCATATGCGTCTCGACAGCTGAGACCGCATGAGGGTAACTATCCTACACATGACTTGGAATTGGCTGCAGTGGTTTTCGCCTTGAAGATTTGGAGGCACTACTTGTACGGAGAGAAGTCTACACAGATCATAAGAGTCTGAAATACCTTCTGACTCAGAAAGACTTGAATTTGAGACAGCGAAGATGGATTGAGCTGTTGAAGGATTACGACTGCTCAATTGAGTATCATCCGGGCAAGGCTAACGTGGTGGCAGACGCGTTGAGCCGTAAGGTAGTGTCAGACTTGAGAGCGATGTTTGCTCATCTCAGCTTGTATGACGATGGGAGCTTATTAGCGGAATTGCAGGTTAAGCCAACTTGGGTAGAGCAGATTAAAGAGAAACAGTTAAAAGATGAGGGTTTGAATACTCGAAGGTTGCAAGTGCAGAGTGGTGGTTTAGAAGGTTACAGCTTTACCAATGATGGAGTGTTGTGTTTTCAAGGGAGAGCTTGTATGCCGAAGGACGTCGAGTTAAGGCTGAGGATTCTTCAGGATGCACATAGCAGCCCATACGCTATGCATCCTGGGGGTAGCAAGATGTATCGGGATTTACAAGAGCAGTTTTGATGGCCAGGATTGAAACGGGAAGTAACTGAGTTTGTGAGTAAATGTTTGACGTGTCAGCAGGTCAAAGCTGAGCATCAGTTGTCGTCGGGTTTACTTCAGCCGGTGAAGATTCCACTGTGGAAGTGGGAAAGGATCACTATGGACTTTGTCAGTGGGCTACCCCTTACGCCTAGTAAGAAGGACTCAGTCTGGGTGATTGTGGATCGTTTGACTAAGTCAGCTCATTTTATACCGGTAAGGGTTGATTACTCGCTTCAGAAGTTAGCTAAGCTGTATGTGGCAGAGATAGTGAGGTTGCACGGTGTGCCAGTATCGATCATCTTGGATAGGGATCCCAGATTCATGTCGAGGTTCTAAAAAGCATTGCATCAGGCGTTGGGTACGCGGTTGGATTTTAATACGACATTTCATCCACAGACAGACGGACAGTCAGAAAGGGTGATACAAATCTTGGAAGATATGCTGAGGGGCTATGTTTTGGACTTCAGAGGCAGCTGGGAAGAATTTTTACCGTTAGCTGAATTCGCGTACAACAATAGTTATCAGGCAAGCATTAAGATGGCACCATATGAGGCATTGTATGGTAGGAAGTGTCGTACACCTACATGCTGGACAGAATTGGGTGAGCGTCAGATGTTGGGACCAGAGTTGGTTGCCGAGACCGAAGATAAAGTCAAGTTGATTCAGGCTCGCCTGAAGGAAGCTTCGGACAGGCAGAAGTCATATGCTGATCTTAAGCGGAGAGATATTGAGTTTGCAGTGGGTGATAGGGTTTTCCTGAAGGTCTCGCCATGGAAGAAAGTGTTGAGGTTTGGAAGGAAAGGCAAGCTAAGCCCAAGGTTTATTGGCCCATATAAGGTGTTGAGACGAGTGGGACCAGTAGCTTATCAGCTCGAGTTGCCAGCAGAACTGAGCCAGATACATGATGTATTCCACGTCTCCATGCTTAGGCATTACCGTTCAGATCCATCGCATGTTGTATCGGTGGAGGAAATTGAGGTGAGCCCAGATTTTCCCATGGAAGAGGAACCTGTGCAGATTTTAGATCAGGATGTGAAGGTTTTGCGCAAGAAGTCAGTTCCATTAGTGAAGGTGTTATGGCGAACAAGAGGATGTGATGAGGCAGCAATACCCTCAACTCTTTTGACCAGGTAATTTCGAGGCCAAAATTATTTTTAAGGGGGTAGAACTGTATCATCCTTAAATAAGGGTTATTATGTGAACTATTTGCATGTGTATGGATTGGTTGTGATATTAATTGAGGTGCTTTAGGGTCTAGATATAAGCCAAGGGTAAGCCCAAACTATAGGAAAATTTTTATTTTTAAGCTTTGGTTAAGAGGAGCTGAAGGAGCTAGGGGTTAAGAATACTCTGTGGTAAACTTTAGCACAAAAATAGCCTTGGTAAAGTGGCAGGGAGGCGCCACTTAGGGCCTTGAGAAGTGACGCCACATGCAGGGAAGGAGAGCTTGGGTTCGAGCTGCAGAAATCCCTTGCTGCTAATTCTTTTTGACGCCAGAGAGGGGAAGAGTTGTGCTCATCTCAAACTCTGATGGATAACTGTTGAACAAGTCAACAAATTTAAACGGGTGGAGAAGAGAGAATTTAGGAGTTTGAACAATTCAAACTCATTTGAATGGTTAGCTATGAGGAGTTTGGAGAGTTTACCGAAGTTTGAACTCTGGAGTGGAAGGAGCAATCGGTTATGGGTGCTTGCATGGGGTGGCCGAATGTGTCTTGGAGGGTTAGCCGAATTGTGGGAGTGGTTAGGAGAGTTTGAGGTATTCGGTTTTGGGTGTGGTTGGTGTGCCGAAACTGGTTTGCTTTGGGGCATTGTTTTCGGTATTTGGAATATGTTTCTCACTCTTTTGGGAACCTCGGTTTTCTTTTATTCTTGTTGTGCTGAAATCCCTATCACTCTTGGTCATTTTTGCATCTTTGGTTCTATTTCTTTTCTCTCAAATACTCTTAGCCGAATGCCCATCTAAACTTCCTTAGTGCTTTTCTTTTTCTCCTTCTTCTCAAAGTGTTTAGCCGAATCCATCTTGATCACCTCACCTCCATTGCCGAAACTTTAAGAACCAAAACTCCCATCCATTACTCGTCTTTTGTTTTTATTTCCATCTTGGTTGATTAGCCGAACCCCCTTAGTGGTTGTTCTCTTGCCGAAATCTCTCTCTACTCTCCTCTTCTTGTTCTAACTTTTTGGCCAAACATCAATCAAGCGTAGATCTCTCTTGTCTTCTTCTTTAATCGGCTTGGAGTAGGTAAGTTGTTCGTGGCCGAATCTCTATTATCACTTCTTTCTTTCTCTATCGATTCATATGGAACAAAAGCCGAATTTCGGCATTTTTCATGATTCTTAATCATCTATGAGATCGGATTCTCTTAGGTTCTTTGGGATTTTAAAGCAGTGGAGCGTGGTCATCTACTCTCTATCAATTGATTTCGTTAAAGACTGTGGTAAGGTTACATATCGACTTAACCTTTCTCTTATTCTTTTGAAAAGTCGAAGGCTATTAGTTATGTGGTTTAAGATCTTGGCCGATTGTAGGGAAGGCTTGTCATCGTGTGCTTCGGGATTTGCTTAAGGTACGAAAGGAGTAAGGTAAGGGTTGTGGTTCTGTGCGTTAACTCTTCGGGATTTACAAGTGTAGCCGAATGGCTTTTTGCTAATGACTTTGGTATTGGCCGAATGTAGGAAGGGGGATCTTGTGCGTTAGATCTTGATCTACGGGGTTCGGTAGTCGCGTTAGTAACCAGGTGTGTAACTTGCACACTTCATAATCATTGTAAACTTGCTAATAACCTAAACATATTAAAAGTCGAAAACTGTGTAGATTACGATACGGTACCCTTAAGGGTATGAGCAAGGATTCCGGGTAAGTCTGTTTTGATGAGTTTAAGATGCATGATTGCTGATGCTATTATCTACGATATGTTCGATATATGTTTAATGATTAAGCATGTTGGCATGATATGTATATACATGTGCATTATTGTGGGTGATATGAGAGGAGGGGGAAGATTTGATATCTGTAACTTTGGGTCACCAGTGGTTTGGCAGCACCAGTGGTTTGGTACCACAGTTAATATTCGTGACTTTGGGTCACCAGAGGTTTGGCACCTCATAGCGACTCGTCCCAGTGGTTTCGCACCACAGTGGGTTGGCCCCACAATTGATAAAACGGGATTGTCGCCAGTGATTTGGTATCACAACATGGGTTGGCCCCACATATGGATTATTCGTGACTTTGGGTCACCAGTGGTTTGGCACCACATTATTATTGATATCAGTGACTTTGGGTCACCAGTGGTTTGGCACCACCAGTGGTTTGGTACCACACGGGGTAGACAAAGGAGTCGTGGATGGCTAGGTTTGGGTGCATGATATGTTTACTTGGTTATGACTTGTGTAAGGATGTTGCTATATTCGGGAGGGGGATTATGCACTTGTTTTCAATTTTACATGGATTTTCGACTGAGGTACTTTAACTTTATATTTCGGATTTACTTGGGTTTGTAATAAGGCCATTAGTATTTTTATTTTGGGTTTTATTACATCTGCTTTAAATTTTTAAATGCTGCTAAGTAAACTATTTAGCATGTTTTAAATAACCTGATAATCAAGTTTTCAAAAATTATACTACGCAATGGATTTTCTAAACGTTACCATCGGGTAACAAAACACATAAGATGATAATTAAACTAACTTAAATGATTTTCACATCTAAGGTTTTCCAAAACTCCAATACAAACGGTATTAAAGTAACTAACTTCAACTCATTCAGGTTTTCGGGATTTCAAAGCAACTTAACGATTTCAACTATACATGCACCAGATTTCTGTAAACGCAAAGCAAACAAAGAGTTTTTCGCTGAAATTAAACCGGCAACTTGTTTACTTCGAAACGTTTTCACTCTGTGACATGCCAGATTCGGTCGTGGTGTGTTGACCGGGTTTGCGGTGTTACATTTAATTTGTACGGAGGAAAGTTGGAAAAAAAAGGAAATTTGTAGAATAGTCCCTACGTACAGATTTGCTTGCTGGTTGTATTAGTTAAGTTCATACGATTTGTTTGTGTTAAATTTTTATGCATTTAGAATTATAACTGTAGTTGTACTTGATTGAAACTGTAACTGTTTGCAGTTCGGTACAAAAAGATGAGCGAGAGGATTAAATTGAATATGCATGAAAAGGGCATATAGTTATACAAATGTGAAAATGAGTATATATTAAGATGTTTTATTGTTACCATATGTCAAATAAATGTGTTTATGATATTTATGGATGTGAATTGAGATATTTGGTGATAATAAAAAATGAAACGAAAAAGCCTATTAAATGGTCGGGTAGAGTCGGATATAGCTGGCATGCCATAGGATAGGAAGAGTTTAGGGTTACTTTGACTATGAGTCGATGAGGCACTGGGTGTCAATTTACTTTTGTTATACTGATGAGGCAGTAGGTGTCAAACTTATTGATAGTGCTGGGTGCAACTATATGCTTCTAATTTATTCGATGAGGCATTGGGTGACAAACTGGTGTGTTGGTTGGATTCGTGTATTTGTGACATGAAATGGAATATGAAATTGTGAAATGAGTTGGGGACATTGATTGGTTATGTTCAATGAATCTGTGAATTTGGAAATTGAAATGGAATGCGATTCGTAATTTGTATTATGAAATGAAATAGTAACTGACATTAATTAGCAATTAATATATATACATATATATGGTATAAAGATGAATTGATATGAACTGAGATTGAAATTTATACAATTAATATGGAATTGGTTTAGAATTCAAATTATGAAATGAAAAATAATGTTTAACGTTAATTTGTAATAGGATGTATTACGTGTAAATAGGTGGTATGATATGATTTAGATAGAGAATTTATTAAATGATTGTTGGTTTTATTAATGTTAACGTGATGTTGAATTAAGTGAATTAAATGTTATTTGATTTAATTAATATTTATTATGATAAATGTTGAACTCACATTTTTTATATGTGATTTGTCATGATAGGCAAACTTTATTAAGCTAAGTAACATATAGTGTATAATTATAACCTTGGGTAAGTTATTCAGTTTTAATACCTATGAACTTACTAAGCAATTGTAATCCTTACTCTCTTGTTTTCTTTTTCCCTGTAGTGTCAACTTGTTGAACGTGTCAGGCGGATTGCAGAGAAGCTCACACTATCCTGGTATTAATTTAGTAGTATTTTTATCGTTTAAAATTCAGTTTTGTGGCATGCATATAGGTGAATTATTGTTGGTCAATCTTGAACGTTGGTAATTTGGTTCTTGATTTTGGTTTGTGTATTAGATGGTTATATGTTATGTACATAGGCTATTTTGGGTTGATGGTATAAAGATACAAGTTGAAGTTGTAATTTGGTATTATGGTTGTCATGTATAAGGTTGAATTTAATGATTACTAAGGTTGTATAAAGTGTAAATGATGATAGTAAGTGTGTGATGGTATGCTTGATTTTGGATCATAAAATGGTTGGAAAGTGGTAATCTTGGGTGAAATGTATGGTAAATGTGTTAGTTGATAATTGTGGTGTATGCATTCAATATATTAAATTATTTTAATGACATGGTAAGTTTTGATTATATACAAGGTAAATTGTACTATGATAATACATGTTTGTATGTATAATTGAGTTATGGTTTTAATTTGTTTGTGATGGTGCCAATTGGCATATTGGCTAGTATTAGGATAATGGTACCTAATTGCATACTTAATTATTAATTATAATAGGTAATATGGTTAATAAATTTTGGTTGAATCATGGCATGTTTGTAATGGGTTTAGTGAGTTTTATGCAGCTCAAATGTGTACCTATTTGTATCCCTGAATTAAGATATAGGTTTTGGTATGAAATGAAAATTTTAAACTAGTGATTTTTGACCATTTGGATAAAATTATTGAATTTGGATAAAAGTATTGATACTACGGATCAAGGTATCGATACTTAACCAAATGAACAATGTTTTCAAATTACAGAATGCCAAAATGGTGTTGATACTGATTCCCTTGGTATCGATTATTAGTTCAAAGTTTTGAAAATTTTACAATTTAATCCTTTTTCATGCCTGAATCTAATCTATCATATTTTAAAGTTCGATTTAGTCTTGTTTTCATTTTTTATATTTAATGTGTATATTTATATGACCATTTAATGTTTTAAATTGCATGTGATTCTTTCGTATTTATTCATAGCATCTCATAGCTCGGGTCCGGCAATCAAACCGGGTATGAGGTGTTACAAAAGGACTTAGATGGTAATAATACCATATATTAAGTTAGTGGATGTTGGTGGTTTGGCATTTGTGTAAAATTTGGTGTTTTCAAAGGTTAAAATAGTAAATATGTAATTAGTAATTAAAGTAAATGACGAAAAAATGTATCATATTCCTAAATGTTTCTTTTCCACCGAATTTGAAGACTAAAGAACACCATTTTTCTTAGCTTTAAGGTTCGGCCAACATAGAGACTTTGCATGTAAGCCTTTTTTATTTCCCTTTTTAATGATTTTTATGTTTTTGTTACTGTATTAGCTTAATCTAGCTAGCCTGGGGTCAATTTCTAAAGTTGTTAAAATTTTAGGTACTTACAATGGTAGAGTTAGCATGTGTTTTGAATTTAGATGATGAATTATTAAATTTCGTTGCTAAAGAAACAAGTTTTGTTAAGTGATTTTTGATATTTTAATGCTTAGGGATTAAATTGTAGAAATAGTAAAATTCAAGGTAAATATTGTGAGATGATGATAAAAATTAGAGTTAAATCATGTTGTATCTTGTAAGTGAATAGTGATGTTCCTAATTCCGATTAGGGAATTGCTATAGAGTGTTTGTTCCAAAAGTGTAAGGGAATGAGGCAAGATATGCCTTCTTCCAATTGTTAAACCAGTGATTCACCTAATACCTAGAGTTACCTCTTGAGCTCCACAACTATTAGAACAGCTTTTACCCCCCCCCGATTGTGCCTCCTGTGGCACCCTCTTGTCCTCAAAACCTTATCACGATGGATGTTCATTGACCCTTGATCTATAAAATTTGCAAATGTGGGATAAAAGAATTTTAAGATTTAAAGGATGGCAATTTGATGTGAGTTGAATATTAACTAAAAGTATTATGAGAGTGTCCGATGAATGAATGTGTTCTTTGAAAGACAATCTAAATTGCGTAATATTATTACAACAGGATGAAGTTTATTAGAGGTGAGTAACCATGACATCAGTGGCACCAAAAATCAGATCTTTCTCAACTCGTCATCCAAGCAGACGAGAAATTTTAGATGTTAGTCCTTTGCCCTATAGGAAATCTGACGAAAGATATGTCTAAACACAGTTATTCAAGGCCTTAGGTAGTGTCTGGAGCACGAGTAAACTGGTTTGTGAACATTGCGACATAAATCATTTCAAGGGAATACAGAGTGGGAGCCTATTTTGAAAGCGACCTTACAGAACATTTGATGAAAAATTTCCTGATAGAATCAAATTAATTATTAGACTGTTAAATAGATGTTAACTTCGCAGATGTAACACCCCAAACCCGGTCAATACATTACGACCAAATCTGGTATGTTCCTGGAAAGGTAGTTTTGAAAATCATATAATGGAACATCGTAATATGAGAAAAACATTCTTTTTCTTTTTGTTTGGTAAATCCAAGTTGAGGGTGATTTGATTAGAGTGTATTATATTTTAACCACTGCTTACTAAAATATCAAGAAGTAGAAATCGGGTTAAATTCGTAAAACCATGCTTAGAAAATTTTGTTGAAAATGGTGTGGAGTAATGTGACTTTTGGGAAAAAGAAAGAAATAATAATATTATTAGTAGTTCTAAGAAAATTCCAAGTTTTAATTACTTATTTCTTGTGATCCGTTTGTTAATATTTGCAAAAACCTTGATTTATGTTTTTAAGGAAACCCCATTTTTGACAGTTTATAACATAAATAAAATCGGCATTTAAAACCAAACCCAAATTTAAGTTAAAGCGGCCTTATTACATAATAGAATCCCAAATTAAACTAAGTTCAAAATAATGTAATGAAATTTACGAGAGAAATAGCAATGAATGGCCACCTCGAGTCCACATGGCTCCAAAATTTACGATTTACTGATTACCTGTAAAATTCAGCAGAGGGGTGAGTCACCGAGACTCAGTGTGTCAATCCCCGTAAACGCAAATTTGGCCTTAAGCCCACAGATGCACATTGAGCCTTAGCCCACTCCATATGGCATATATCACATGCATGCAATGCAGCCCAATCCAGTCTAGCTCCCCATCCATACACCCGTGGTATTATGCCACTGTGGTTCTTGACCACCGTGGTCCTAGACCACTCGTGACAAAGTCACTATAGTGTATAATCGTGGGGCCAGCCCACTGTGGTCTTAGACCACCGTGACGATCTCTGATAAATTACGCATACGTGGGGCCAACCCACTGTGGTACTTGACCACCGAGACAAGTCACTGATTAAAACATTCATGGTTTCAACCACCGTGGTACTTAGACCACTCGTGACAATAGTCACTAATTCTCCTTTCTCCTTTAATTCAATCTCGAGACCATGCTCTTTACATTGTGCAAAATATGAATGCAGCCATAGTCACAATACGTAACAGATAACTAATTCATGCATGCATAACATCGAACATACATACATGCATATAATGACAAATATCATCATCAAGAACTTACCTGGTGTCTCCAACCTTACCCACAAGGGTTTTTCGACTAACATCGCAGTCAATACGGCTTTCAGCCTTCACAGTTAATAACGTAAACAGTAAAGAAATGTGTGGGTAATACACACCTGATAACGTGTAATACTAGACTTTCTACGTCAACGCTTTCACTAGCAGGGACGACAGCTATTTGCCTATCCCAGGCAGACATCGGCTCTCTCCCACAACCCAGTGGAAAATCCAGAACTGCCGACACAGCACGCCTTTTAAAATTGGGAGCCAAAACTATAGGTTCGCTCCCTTCCTTGGATTGACCAACACTTGCATCCATGGAGAAACTTGATCAATACCATACCATAACAGAAACAACGGTTATCTAACAACGATATCAGGCTAAGGTGGCGAATCAACAACGAATAATCAAACGAATCGAACCAAGGGTAACTCCTTACCTTTGTACTAATGCGAATAAGCAAGACTGCTTGGAAGAGAACTTTCGGCCACTTGAGAAGTCTTAGCACCTCTCTTCCTGATATACGGCTTCTAACCATGAAGAATGAAAAAACGCGTTATGGAAGAAGGAGTGATCGGTTTATTGAATAGGAGTAAAGGGGATGAAGAGAAACTAAAAGAGAATACCTTACCTTTGACCAACGAAATCGAACACCAGGAGGTTGGCTTGTGAAACTGAATGAGCCCCAAAGACCACCCGAATGCTGGCTAGATGAAGAAGAGAATTCGAGTAAGAGCCCCTCTACAATCGACCAATACCCCCAAAGGAAATGGGTCAACACTCTCGGTTTAATAAACCATAAGAGAAAATAAATAGAATGAACAGAAAAGAAGAAGATGAATCCCTTACCAAGAACAACAAGGAGATGTCGATTGAGAAAGCTAACAGGATATGTGGTGGCTATCTAACAGAGAAAAGAGGAGAGTTAGGGAGTAGAGAATTTCAGCTTTGCAAAAGAGAATGATTAGAGGAAAGAAAAGAAGAAGAAAATGAAAACAAGGTTCGGCTATGAAGCAGATGAGTCTGAGATGATTCGGCTAGGGAAAGAAAATAGTAGAGAAGAAAGAGGGTTTTCGACTTGGCAAGAGAGGAGATGAGGGTTGAACTAGGTTCGGCTAAGGTGTTAAAGAAGAACAGAGAAGAAGAAAAGATTCAGCAAGGAGCTTCAGGGAGTTTCGGCTAACACATGAAATGGGAGGAAAAAGTAGAGAAAGAGAAAGAAGAGAGCTACGGTTCTCTTTGGTAACAATAAGGAAATGAGACCAAAAGATTAAAGCGCAAAAGAAAAAGGAGGACCCTCTAGATAGTTTCGGCTTAACCCTCACTCAACAAACACCTGCACCAACGGCACTACACCACTCCCCTTATGACCGAATGGGCAAAAACAAAAGAGCGAAACATGTGCCTCAAGCCTCAAGAGTTTCGACACACACCCAACTAGCACTAAACCAAATTCTCTTCCCCCCTTCAATCTTCCCACAACCGACCATCACTTCCACCCACTTGTAATCCATTGATTTGCTCCACCAAACGCTCCCCATCACCCATTCGAACTGTTTGACCACTTCAAACTCCCCAAACTCCTCATGTCCATCCATTCAAATAATTTGACTCATTCCACCAACAACCTTGGAGAGTCCTAGCCGAATCCACCCTCTCCCATCCAGGTGCCAAAAAAAATAAAGCTCCAAAGTGAGGCTTGTAGGATTCGAACCTCTTCCCTGCTACTGCTCCCTTGTGACGCCACTTCCCTGCATCCTAAGTGGTGTCTCCTTGCCACTTTACCACACCTCGTCTTGTGTCAACAAACACAAGTAATTACCCTTAAGGCCTGCCTCAGGTAGCTCTCCCCTAAAGTGCCTAAAAACAAAATTTCTACCAAGGCTCAAGCTTAACCCCGAGCCTTCCCGGGACCCCCAAACACACCAAATTAACAAACAAATCATGCCAAACACATAGCAACATACAATAACGCAGAGCCCCTAATTCCAGGATGTTATAGTTCTACCCCATTAAAGAAATTTCGGCCCTGAAATTTACCTGATCAAAAGAGGTGAGGGTATTCCTGTCGCATCACATCCTCCTGCTCCCACGTGGCTTCTTCTGACCCGTGATTCCACCACAGCACTTTAACCAACGGGACTGTCTTTATCTGCATCACCTTAACATCTCGGCCTAGGATTCAAACTGATTCCTCCTCAAAAGATAAATCAGGTCTTACCTCGATTTCCTCCACTGGCACTATATGAGATGGATTCAAACGGTAGCGCCTTAACATCGAGACATGAAATACATCATGAATCTATCTTAATTCTGAAGGTAGCTCGAGTTGATAAGCTACTGGTCCCACACGCTCCAACACACGATAAGGCCCGATGAATTTAGGGCTCAACTTGCCCTTTCGTCCAAACCTTAGAACTTTCTTCCACGGTGAAACCATTAAGAAAACCTGATCACCCACTGCAAATTCTATATCCCTACGTTTCAGATCCGCATAAGATTTCTGCCTGTCAGAAGCTTCCTTCAACCGAGTCCGAATTAACTTAACCTTTTCCTCTGTTTCTGAAACTAATTTCGGACCCAACAACTGTCGCTCCCCTAACTCTGTCCAGCAAATAGGAGTGCGACACTTCCGACCATACAATGCTTCGTAGGGTGTCATTTGGATACTAGATTGATAGCTGTTGTTGTATGCGAATTCTTCCAACGGTAGGAACTCCTCCCAACTACCCCTGAAGTCGATGACATAGCCTCTCAACATGTCTTCCAATATCTGAATTGCCCTCCCAGACTAACCATCAGTCTGTGGATGAAACGTTATGCTGAAACCCAGTCTTGTACCCAACGCTTGGTGCAACTCCTTCCAGAACCTCGATGTAAACCTGGGATCTCTGTCTGATATAATAGACACAGGTACCCATGCAACCTCACAATCTCTGCCACATATAGCTTGGCTAACTTCTGTAATGAGTAATCAACCCGAACCGGTATGAAGTGAGCGGACTTTGTCAACCGATCCACAATTACCCACACTGAATCTTTCTTCGTAGGCGTAAGGGGTAGCCCACTCACAAAGTCCATCGTTATCCTCTCCCACTTTCAAAGTGGAATCTTTACTGGCTGTAGCAACCCCGAAGGCAATTGATGCTCTGCCTTCACCTGCTGTAACAGCCCAATTATGACCCTAATCGAAACGGTGGTTTCGGGACCACGAATCCGAATTAAAATATATATATATATGTATTTTATTATTAAATTGATGTCTATGTTATGTGAATAAGTATGTGATAAAAATATTATTTATTAATTTGTGTGTTTGGGTGACTAATTTAAGTGAAAGGACTAAATAGTTAAAATAGTATTTATTTAGTTGAAGGGCTTAATTGAATTGTTTCTTGAATAAATGGTTTTGCATGTCAAATTGCCCTAAAAACTAGTAGGTGGACGGCATGGTGTTTGATTAATGTTTTTGTATTAGTTATTTTAGTAAGTGGGGTAATAATAATAATATTTTAGTATGTGATTAAAATAAAGGAAAAGCATAAAAGATGATAGAAAAATTCATCTTTCTTCTTTTGTTCTTCATCCTGCCGAATGTTAACAAGGGAAAGATGGGGGAAAAATTTGGCTCTTCATTTCGGTCATTGCATGCTTCTTTGAGGTTAGTAATTGAGTTTGATTTCTAGCAATCTATACATTTTTGAGTTAGTTATCCTACATACTATCCAGCCCATGTAAGAATTTTAGTGTATAAAGCATAATAGAGAATCGACCATGGATGGAAAATCTTACTTTGTTGAGCTTGATGGTGAAATGGCGTGCATGTGTATGAAGCTATTATGTATTGGATAGAAATTTTGAATGAAAAGAGTAAGAGGACTTAAATTGTGAAAACTCAAAAGGGAGGGTGTAGAATGCTAAATAAGAGAATAGTATGGACTTGTAGGAAGCTAAGAAAAATTCGGTTCCTAAGGGTTAAGCTCAAATTTTATATGTTTGGTATTTTTTCTTAAACAATTAGGTTGATTGAATTTGTATACTATATAATATGCCTAAGAAAAATTTGGTGGCAAGTGTATTAATTTTCCCATTTGCCGAATGTAATAATGGAAATTGTATAAGTTGACAGATTATAAGTGGTTTCTTGATGATTTAAAATTAATTGTATGAAATGTGTATTTTTAAAATAGTGATACTTTGAGATACAAGATATATTAAATTGAGATATGACATATCCAAAGGAAATGGTTGGTGACTTGATAATGTTTAAGCCGAATATATACATATATATAGTCATGGGAGATTAAAGCATAAAGTATACATGTATGTATGAGTTTATATGTGATAGTTATGATTTTATAATGAGACAAGCATATGTGTTTAATTGGTGGATTAGCCACGAATTAAGTTGAAAAGTGAGATTGAATGTTTGGTCAATATGTGACTTAAGTATGCTTGCAAATATCTGTTAATTTGGTTTTGAGACTCAATATTTTTTAAATGAGATGAAGAATAATGGTATTAAACTTGTTAAATAATTAGTATGAATTTATATGGTTATTAGGTAGGTTCGGCTATGAGGAAGGAATGTGCTATTATGTGTAAAATTTGGGAGAAATCTTAAGTTTGGATTAAATTGAGTCTCATATGGAACTTAAATGAACTAGGGAAAATAATCGGCCTTAACTAATTAGTGAATAAATTGGCATGATTTTGAATAATTATAAACTTTGTTTATAATTGGGTAACATGTGAAATATCAAGGTCGAATTTATAATTGTCCCTTATTCGTTTATGGCTAAATCGAGTAGAAAAGTATTGAATGAGCTCAAATTTAAATTATTTAGATCAAGTACAAAAAGGGAAAGGTTTTGGATCAAGGAAATTAACGAGTAGCCGGGAAGCTTAATTCGACAACTGTCGAGGTAAGTTTTTAAGCAACCGTATTGCATAGAATTTATCTAAATTGATGTATATAATTTTTACTGAAAATATATGTACCTATGTGGTTGAGGTTTAAGCTTTATGAATGTATATATGAATGTGGATAAGTAACAAGCTCGAGATATGATGTTCGAAAAATTCGTACAAAGATTATGAAGTATATAAAAGTTTCGATATATGAATTGGTTGTGAAATAGCTTTATAATATGATATTCAGGCTTTGTGCCGGTGGATAATATCGGGCTTCAAGCCTAGCAGGCTTTGTGCCGGTGGATAATATCGGGCTTTAAGCCTAGCAGGCTTTGTGCCGGTGGATAATATCGGGCTTTAAGCCTAGCAGGCTTTGTGCCGGTGGATAATATCGGGCTTTAAGCCTAGCAGGCTTTGTGCCGGTGGATAATATCGGGCTTTATGCCTAGCAGGCTATATGCCGGTGAATTATTATAAGTATATGCTTAAATAGATTTTTGATGATGTGGAACTTAAATTCGGTAAATAAGTTCGATGTTCAGGTATGTGTAAGTCTATAAGTAAATGGTTGTTCTTAATTTCAAATAAATGTAAATTATTCATGCTGAATTGAAATGTTTACAATTATAATTGCTATTACCGAATGTGAGGGATGATAATTGATATGTTCAAGGAACTACTTGAGTAAGTTTTAAGCAATGGAATTAATTTGAAGTAATGCTTACTTACAAGTTTAAATTGAATGTTGATTTAATTGACCTTATAGGTTCGGTCACAAAGGTATGTGTATATGGGATGATGAATTGAATTTGTGCAAAAGTGGTTGTATGTGATATTATATTAAATTCGAATATATGAGTACATGTGATAGTGTAATTAACTTTGGATGATTGGTCTTATATATATGATAATGGATTAAACTAGTATATTGGGCCATAAGTGATGGTATAATGAATCATGTGTATTTGATCTAATAAGTAAGTTTAGATGTTGAAAGGAAAATTTGGTAGTTAATATGTATATACGTGAACAAATGTATGTGTATATATATTAAATGTTTGAGATGGGAAAAATGATTTACAGATCGATGTGAAATCTATTATTGAATGTATGAGTGTTTGGCCTTAAGGCTATAAGAGGTGAAAGTTTACGAATGATGATATGAATTATGAGTAAGTGAAGTTACTTAACGAGGAACAGTGATTGTATATGTGTATGTTATTAATTAAAGTCGCCCTTTTTGAATTGAACTATATATGGTTCTATGATGAATTATTTGCTTATGGCTTACTAAGCTTTTAAAGCTTACTTTGTGTAATTTTCCTATGTTTATAGAGATTCAAAGACTTGTTCGGGTTGGAAGTCAAAGGAGATCTCATCACACTATCCAATTTTTGCTTCGGTAAATAAATGCTTGGAGATTTAGTTACGTGGCATGTATAGTCTAGTTTCGATATTGCTGGTGTTGAAGTTGTATATATTTGTATAAGCCATGCGAAAATGGCTATACCCTTGTGTATAAGTATAACTAATGTTTGGAGTTTAAATGAAACAATTTTTGGTCACAGCAGTAACGTGAACTTTGAAAAATCACCAAAAATAGGAGAAATGGAATTAGAGAGTGAATAAGATATAGAATTAAAGTTTATTATGTCTATTTTTATAAGAAATAAACAAAGTAGGAAAAAGAAATTTTATGTTATGAGGTATTTAAAGTTTAGTGAGACTGGTTCCGAATGGCTTTGGTTTTCCTGTTTTGTTTTGGAAATATTGTTATAAATTGTACAAAAATAATTAGGAATCATGGTTTATATGTGTAGAACCCTAAATGAATCTATTTTTCATTGGTATAAACAAGAACATCATAGAAAATTTGTAAAATAAGATAACTGCAGTTTTATAGGGACAGGTCAGAATTGTCCAGCAGTGTAATAAGGGTAAATTTGAAGAATAAACTGTACTAATTGGCCACATGAAAAATTCTGGAAAAATTGTGGTGAATAGTTATATGAGTCTAGTTTCAAGGAAAATTTACGGATCCCAATTTCGAGTTTTGTAACTCGAGTTATGACCGAGTTAGTCTGCGTGACGCAGTTGGACAGCTTTAAAAATTTTACTCCCAGAGTTAATGGTCACGTCTAGTAATACCACGTACTCGATTCCGGCAAGGGTTTCGGGTAAAGGGTGTTACATTTGATTACAGGGTGTTACATTTGATTACAGGGTGTTACATTTGATTGGTATCAGAGCTACGGTTTAGTCGATTCTAGGACTAACGTAGCGTGTGTGAGTCTAGCTATACATGCCATATTTAACCCGCGATAGTGTGATATCTCCCGACTCTGTCTAAAATTGTTTTAATTAGACGGATATGCTTTCCAACCAAGCTAAATTCCGATAGTATGGAATGTATACTCAAATGTTTGAGTGAAAATATATTAGTGATGAGTTGACACTCGTAAAGGTATGAATCAAAGTGCATGACATTTTTGTTATTGATAAATGTTATAGTTATATGAGCATATGAGTTATGACATTTGAGCTATGACGCTATATAAGAAATTTGATTGCGAATTAGTGATTTGCGTTGGCTTATGAACTATGTGTTAAGAACAAAAGTGATTATAACAAAATGGTTATTAAACGTTTTGAGAATGTGAAATTAGAGATGATCTGGCTATTGTGATAGTATGTGTTATGCGCATTTTTGTGCGAGTTAAATTTGAGACTTTATTATCCTCACCCCCTTATCAGTGAAATGTTATAATGAAATCTATAAGAGTTGGGCTGAATAAGCTCACGAGTGTGGAGTTACAAAAGTCCGTGTTCGGAAGATTAATACGCTGTCAGAAAAGAGATTGAATCAACAAATGAAGATAGTATTAAAATAGATATTGGATAGTTCAAAAAAAAAAAAAACTATTTAAATAATGTAAAGTCACTCTTACAGAAGAAGTTGACTTCGATTAAATGACCTATTCAGGTATGTTATCTAAAGAAAGTATCAACTAGAAGCTTCTCTGGATTGATTTCTGTTATAGATGGGATAATATGAACTTAATTATGTCAGGATTAGACAGTTGAATAATGTTTGAATTGTATTGATGGCTAAGTGCGATGGCTATGTTACAGTCGGGCAGTTACTATAATTCCTTCTGGGCCTTCCATGTGTACATTTATCCTCAGAAATATATGTGACTGTTTAATTTCAGAAGGGAAGTCTTATCATATGAGAACATTAGCTAAACATATTAATAGACGAAAGCAACGTTGATCTGTTTGGGTTATGTTCGCCATTGTTATGCCTTTCTCTGATAATTTATTCCATTGTGTGGATATGAAAGTCGACGGTAAAATCTGTATGAAGTTAAAATTTTGTTCCTACTGATTATTGTTCTGTTGAATCTCCATGAAGATTATATTGCTTTTGTTACTGAGGATTTAAGTATTTATGAGTGACATTGTTCTTTCTGGACATTTTTTGGGATAACATTGAAATTGATATCATTCTATATGGGTTATAATTTTTAGATATCCTATATAGCTCCATATGTTGAAATTTCACTATTTCGGTTTTTCCTATGATTCTATGTGATTATCTGCAAGAGATCTCCTTATGACAGAGATGACTATGTTTATTATGGTTATAACTTCTGGCTTGAAATGTGAGACTACAGTAGTACTATCCTCAGAGTTATAGAAGTTATGTCTCTACAGTGGTTGCTACTAAAATCATATTTGATTCTTTTCTGTGTTCAAATGCTTCCTTAACAGCCAGGATAATATTTATTTGTCATTGTGTTTTAGAGTTTCAAAGCAACTGAGAAAGACTGTCAGTATTATAAGCAGTTACCGAACTCTATTATTTCAGGATCGAGTTTTGTGAGAAAATGATCCACAGGATTAATATAGTCAAAGAAATTGAGTAGAAATGAAAACAATTTGATAAGTCATAAGCAGTCTTAGCTAGAGGTGAAGTACAGCGAAAGTCAGATCAGAATTTCAATTGTGAGATTTAAGAGATTTGAAATCTGAAGCCAGGTGTGAATTAGAAATGTATTGTGTGGAAGCAAATCCTTAATCTACCTTCTGGTAAGATTTTCGAGGACGAAAATTCCTTTAGGGGGGAGGAGTTGTAACAGCCCAATTATGACCCTAATCGAAACGGTGGTTTCGGGACCACGAATCCGAATTAATATATATATATATGTATTTTATTATTAAATTGATGTCTATGTTATGTGAATAAGTATGTGATAAAAATATTATTTATTAATTTGTGTGTTTGGGTGACTAATTTAAGTGAAAGGACTAAATAGTTAAAATAGTATTTATTTAGTTGAAGGGATTAATTGAATTGTTTCTTGAATAAATGGTTTTGCATGTCAAATTGCCCTAAAAACTAGTAGGTGGACGGCATGGTGTTTGATTAATGTTTTTGTATTAGTTATTTTAGTAAGTGGGGTAATAATAATAATATTTTAGTATGTGATTAAAATAAAGGAAAAGCATAAAAGATGATAGAAAAATTCATCTTTCTTCTTTTGTTCTTCATCCTGCCGAATGTTAACAAGGGAAAGATGGGGGAAAAATTTGGCTCTTCATTTCGGTCATTGCATGCTTCTTTGAGGTTAGTAATTGAGTTTGATTTCTAGCAATCTATACATTTTTGAGTTAGTTATCCTACATACTATCCAGCCCATGTAAGAATTTTAGTGTATAAAGCATAATAGAGAATCGACCATGGATGGAAAATCTTACTTTGTTGAGCTTGATGGTGAAATGGCGTGCATGTGTATGAAGCTATTATGTATTGGATAGAAATTTTGAATGAAAAGAGTAAGAGGACTTAAATTGTGAAAACTCAAAAGGGAGGGTGTAGAATGCTAAATAAGAGAATAGTATGGACTTGTAGGAAGCTAAGAAAAATTCGGTTCCTAAGGGTTAAGCTCAAATTTTATATGTTTGGTATTTTTTCTTAAACAATTAGGTTGATTGAATTTGTATACTATATAATATGCCTAAGAAAAATTTGGTGGCAAGTGTATTAATTTTCCCATTTGCCGAATGTAATAATGGAAATTGTATAAGTTGACAGATTATAAGTGGTTTCTTGATGATTTAAAATTAATTGTATGAAATGTGTATTTTTAAAATAGTGATACTTTGAGATACAAGATATATTAAATTGAGATATGACATATCCAAAGGAAATGGTTGGTGACTTGATAATGTTTAAGCCGAATATATACATATATATAGTCATGGGAGATTAAAGCATAAAGTATACATGTATGTATGAGTTTATATGTGATAGTTATGATTTTATAATGAGACAAGCATATGTGTTTAATTGGTGGATTAGCCACGAATTAAGTTGAAAAGTGAGATTGAATGTTTGGTCAATATGTGACTTAAGTATGCTTGCAAATATCTGTTAATTTGGTTTTGAGACTCAATATTTTTTAAATGAGATGAAGAATAATGGTATTAAACTTGTTAAATAATTAGTATGAATTTATATGGTTATTAGGTAGGTTCGGCTATGAGGAAGGAATGTGCTATTATGTGTAAAATTTGGGAGAAATCTTAAGTTTGGATTAAATTGAGTCTCATATGGAACTTAAATGAACTAGGGAAAATAATCGGCCTTAACTAATTAGTGAATAAATTGGCATGATTTTGAATAATTATAAACTTTGTTTATAATTGGGTAACATGTGAAATATCAAGGTCGAATTTATAATTGTCCCTTATTCGTTTATGGCTAAATCGAGTAGAAAAGTATTGAATGAGCTCAAATTTAAATTATTTAGATCAAGTACAAAAAGGGAAAGGTTTTGGATCAAGGAAATTAACGAGTAGCCGGGAAGCTTAATTCGACAACTGTCGAGGTAAGTTTTTAAGCAACCGTATTGCATAGAATTTATCTAAATTGATGTATATAATTTTTACTGAAAATATATGTACCTATGTGGTTGAGGTTTAAGCTTTATGAATGTATATATGAATGTGGATAAGTAACAAGCTCGAGATATGATGTTCGAAAAATTCGTACAAAGATTATGAAGTATATAAAAGTTTCGATATATGAATTGGTTGTGAAATAGCTTTATAATATGATATTCAGGCTTTGTGCCGGTGGATAATATCGGGCTTCAAGCCTAGCAGGCTTTGTGCCGGTGGATAATATCGGGCTTTAAGCCTAGCAGGCTTTGTGCCGGTGGATAATATCGGGCTTTAAGCCTAGCAGGCTTTGTGCCGGTGGATAATATCGGGCTTTAAGCCTAGCAGGCTTTGTGCCGGTGGATAATATCGGGCTTTATGCCTAGCAGGCTATATGCCGGTGAATTATTATAAGTATATGCTTAAATAGATTTTTGATGATGTGGAACTTAAATTCGGTAAATAAGTTCGATGTTCAGGTATGTGTAAGTCTATAAGTAAATGGTTGTTCTTAATTTCAAATAAATGTAAATTATTCATGCTGAATTGAAATGTTTACAATTATAATTGCTATTACCGAATGTGAGGGATGATAATTGATATGTTCAAGGAACTACTTGAGTAAGTTTTAAGCAATGGAATTAATTTGAAGTAATGCTTACTTACAAGTTTAAATTGAATGTTGATTTAATTGACCTTATAGGTTCGGTCACAAAGGTATGTGTATATGGGATGATGAATTGAATTTGTGCAAAAGTGGTTGTATGTGATATTATATTAAATTCGAATATATGAGTACATGTGATAGTGTAATTAACTTTGGATGATTGGTCTTATATATATATGATAATGGATTAAACTAGTATATTGGGCCATAAGTGATGGTATAATGAATCATGTGTATTTGATCTAATAAGTAAGTTTAGATGTTGAAAGGAAAATTTGGTAGTTAATATGTATATACGTGAACAAATGTATGTGTATATATTAAATGTTTGAGATGGGAAAAATGATTTACAGATCGATGTGAAATCTATTATTGAATGTATGAGTGTTTGGCCTTAAGGCTATAAGAGGTGAAAGTTTACGAATGATGATATGAATTATGAGTAAGTGAAGTTACTTAACGAGGAACAGTGATTGTATATGTGTATGTTATTAATTAAAGTCGCCCTTTTTGAATTGAACTATATATGGTTCTATGATGAATTATTTGCTTATGGCTTACTAAGCTTTTAAAGCTTACTTTGTGTAATTTTCCTATGTTTATAGAGATTCAAAGACTTGTTCGGGTTGGAAGTCAAAGGAGATCTCATCACACTATCCAATTTTTGCTTCGGTAAATAAATGCTTGGAGATTTAGTTACGTGGCATGTATAGTCTAGTTTCGATATTGCTGGTGTTGAAGTTGTATATATTTGTATAAGCCATGCGAAAATGGCTATACCCTTGTGTATAAGTATAACTAATGTTTGGAGTTTAAATGAAACAATTTTTGGTCACAGCAGTAACGTGAACTTTGAAAAATCACCAAAAATAGGAGAAATGGAATTAGAGAGTGAATAAGATATAGAATTAAAGTTTATTATGTCTATTTTTATAAGAAATAAACAAAGTAGGAAAAAGAAATTTTATGTTATGAGGTATTTAAAGTTTAGTGAGACTGGTTCCGAATGGCTTTGGTTTTCCTGTTTTGTTTTGGAAATATTGTTATAAATTGTACAAAAATAATTAGGAATCATGGTTTATATGTGTAGAACCCTAAATGAATCTATTTTTCATTGGTATAAACAAGAACATCATAGAAAATTTGTAAAATAAGATAACTGCAGTTTTATAGGGACAGGTCAGAATTGTCCAGCAGTGTAATAAGGGTAAATTTGAAGAATAAACTGTACTAATTGGCCACATGAAAAATTCTGGAAAAATTGTGGTGAATAGTTATATGAGTCTAGTTTCAAGGAAAATTTACGGATCCCAATTTCGAGTTTTGTAACTCGAGTTATGACCGAGTTAGTCTGCGTGACGCAGTTGGACAGCTTTAAAAATTTTACTCCCAGAGTTAATGGTCACGTCTAGTAATACCACGTACTCGATTCCGGCAAGGGTTTCGGGTAAAGGGTGTTACATTTGATTACAGGGTGTTACATTTGATTACAGGGTGTTACACCTGCTGTCACGTTAAGCATTTACCCACAAATTCAGTCACCTCTTGCTTTAGACCCGGCCACCAAAACTATTCTCGCAGATCCCGATACATCTTACTCCCACCAGGATGTATAGCGTATGGGCTACTATGCACTTCCTGTAGAATCTTCCATCTCAATTCAGAATCCTTCGGCATACAAGCCTTTCCTCGAAAGCACAATACCCTATCACTGTTCACACTAAAATCTGCTATCTCATCACCTGCCACTAGCTGAAATTTAGGACTTAGTGATTCATCAGATAATTGCTTCTCTCTAATCCGACTGACCCAAGAAGGCTTCACTTGAAGTTCAGGTAATAAACTTCCATCATTATACAAGATGAGATGGGCGAACATTACCTTCAAGTCTGATATTACCTTACGGCTTAACGCATCCGCCACCATGTTAGCTTTACCAGGATGATACTCGATCAAACAATCATAGTCCTTCAACAATTCAATCTACCTCCGTTGCCTTAAATTCAACTCCTTCTGGATAAGGAGATATTTCATGCTCTTGTGGTCTGTGTAGATAATGGACTTCTCCCCATACAGGTAGTGTCTCCAAATCTTTAGAGCAAACACTACTACAGCTAACTCCAGATCATGCGTAGGATAATTCACTTCATGCGGTCTTAACTGCCGAGATGTATATGCTACCACCTTCCCCTCTTGCATCAACACACATCCTAACCCTGTGTGCGACGCATCGCATTAAACGACAAACTCCTTCCCAGCCTCAGGCTGAATCAACACTGGAGCCTCAGTCAAGATCCTCTTTAACTTGTCAAAGCTTTCCTGTTGCTTATCCGACCAGACAAATGGTACCCCTTTCCATAGTAGCTTGGTTAAGGGTGCAGCTATTAACGAGAATCCCTCAACAAACCTCATGTAGTACCCAGCCAAACCAAGAAAACTCCGAATTTCTGCCACAGACTTAGGCGGCTTCCAGTCCAACACGGCTTCAATTTTTCGGGGATCAACCCTAATTCCCCCAGCAGACACCACATGTTCCAGAAAGGTAACTTCCCTTAACCAAAATTCACACTTACTGAATTTGGCGTACAGCTGCTTTTCTCTTAGAATCTACAGAACCACCCGAAGATGCGAATCGTGTTCCTCTTCCGTACTTGAATAAACCAAGATATTGTCTATGCACACAATGACAAACCGGTCCAGATAGGGTTGGAATACCCGATTCATCATGTCCATAAACGTAGCTGGTGCATTCGTCAACCCAAACGACATCACCAAGAACTCATAGTGACCATAACGAGTTCGGAAAGCTGTCTTATGGATATATGCCTCCTTGACCTTAAGTCTATCTTTGAAAAGACCGAAGCGCCTCGCAACTGATCGAACAGATCATCTATTCTAGGAAACGGGTACTTATTCTTAATCGTCAACTTGTTCAGTTGCCTATAGTCAATGCACATCCGTATTGACTCGTCCTTCTTCTTAACAAATAACACCGGCGCTCCCCAAGGTGACACACTGGGTCGAATAAAACCCCGGTCCAACAGTTCCTAAATCTGTGCTTTAAGTTCCACCGACTCCTTCGGCGCCATTCTATGTGGGGCAATAGACACTGGCGCTGTTCCAGGAAGAAGATCAATACCGAACTCCACCTCGCGATCTGGAGGTAACCCTGGAAGCTCTTTTGGAAAAACATTGGAGAATTCCTTCACCGTTCTAACATCCTTTACAGTCATCTCTTTCGTCTCTAAAGCACTAATGAAAGCTAAGAATGCTTCACACCCTTTTCGTACCATCCTTTCAGCATTTAAAGCAGACATTACATTAGACAAGTAGTTCCTCCTTTCACCTATCACCATCACATCATCATCCTCAGGAGTCCTTAACACCATGCGCTTAGCAGCTCAATCCAAGTTTGCTCGATATCTTACTAACCAGTCCATGCCTAAGATCAAATTGAACTCCCCAAACGGCAGTTCCATCAAATTAGCCGGGAAAACCATCCCTTGTACTTCTAGAGGTACACTCATAAAGAGTTTATCCACCACTATAGATTGTCCAAAAGGGCTAAGTACAGTCATCTCCCTAGAAGCAATCTCAGAGTCTATGTTTAGAGTTCCAGACAGCACTAGCAACATAGGAATGTGTTGACCCAATATCAATCAATGCAGTAAAAGGCGAACCGAAAATAAAGAATGTACCGGTTATGACGTCCGGTGCATCGCCCTCCTCTCGGTGTCTAGCTGCATAGACCAACCCAGGATGTCTTGCATCTGTGTTCCCAGTACCTCTGTCCAGTGCTCCGAGTCCACGACCAAAACCATTTCCTCCTCTGGCCGGACCACAACCTCTCTGTGGTTGCTGACCACCTCTACCAGGCTGAATATAATTCTGACCCACTGGCCGCGCTCTGTTTGGCTCTTACGGACAGTCCCTTACCCGATGATCCATTGATCCACACCTGTAGCATCTATTACTTTTTGCCCAACACTCTCCTGGGTGGAACTTTCCACATGTAGCACATTGCTGTGGCCGACCCCAACAACAGGCCTCGCAGCTCGACCCAGCCCATCCAACCTAGGCCTCTTCTGAAAATTCCTAGTAAATCTTGACAGTCCAAAACTTCTTTTATTCCTACCCTTGTCCTTATCCTGGTTCTGCCTTTCAGATCGCTTTGCCTCTTTGGCTATCTTAGCCTTCTCAACCAAAACAGTGAATTCCCTTTCCCGTTGCGGAGCTATCAGTACTCGCAACTCATCCCTCAAACCATCTTCAAATCAGACGTAGCACTCATGATCTGTGGACACAATGCCACGAGTATACCAGCTTAGTCGTAAGAATTTCGCCTCATATTCGGCTACCGACTTACTTCCCTGAAACAAGTTAAGGAATGCCTTTCGTTGAGCGTCCACATAGCTCGACCCAATGTATTTCCCCTAGAACGCAGGCTTAAAGAAGTCCTAAGTAATGCGATCTGCTATCGTACCATCTCTAACCGTAAGCCACCATTGGTAAGCCTCATCTCGGAGAAGAGACACAACTCTTTTCAGTTTCTCTTCCACGGTACAGTCAAGATCATCCATAATCCGTTCCACGGCTTCTAACCAAAACTCAGCTATATTAGGAGCCACACCAGAAATGTCCCTAAACACCTTAGCCCCATTGGCTCGAAGTCACTCTGACACAGATTTCGAGTCACTGATCCCGTGCTCGCTCCAGCAACTCTTTCCAAAACAAATAACATAGCCTGAGACACCGCATCGTCTCCACCAGTTTGATCCTGAAATTCCGCTTCGATGCTGGCACTTCACCTTTCGGTCCATGCCCAAATTCCGAAGGTTCAGCCCCAACACCTAGGCCTCCACCACGACCACGCATACCATGTCCATGTCCTCTAGTGCTCATGACTAACGATTCGACTTAATCTGATTAAAAGTTTTATGATTTAGCACTTTCTTCCACTGTTTATTACAGAGCAGTCTTATAAAATAGCATTATGAGTAATTCTCGCCAGTTCATGCATACATAATGTCTCAGTCTCTAGAGTTGAATTTCTTAATACAAGTAATCATAGCACATTACAATTACTTCATGTAAAACAACCAATAGTCAGAAGACTTACTGTGCAGATTTGGTACCGGAGACTCGGGTGCCATGCTTCCAAAAAACGTGTATATATATTTTTTTGAACCGTTTTCTAAACCAACTTTTGAAAACATTTTTTTGAACTTCATACCCACAGCCGAGTTTTTGAAACTGCTCTGATACGAAAATTGTAACACCCCAAATCTGGTCAATAAGTTACGACTAAATCTGGTATGTTACTGGAAAGGTAGTTTTGAAAATCGTTTAATGGAACATCATAATTTGAGAAAAACATTTTTTTCTTTTTGTTTGATAAATCCAAGTTGAGGGTGATTTGATTAGTGTGTATTATATTTTAACCACTGCTTACTAAAATATCAAGAAGTAGAAATCGAGTTAAATTCGTAAAACCATGCTTAGAAAATTTTAATTAAAATGGTGTTGAGTAATGTGACTTTTGGGAAAAAGAAAGAAATAATAATATTATTAGTAGTTCTAAGAAAATTCCAAGTTTTAGTTACTTATTTCTTGTGATCTGTTTGTTAATATTTGAAAAAATCTTGATTTACGTTTTTAAAGAAACCCCATTTTTGATAGTTTATAACATAAATAAAATCGGCATTTAAAACCAAACCCAAATTTAAGTTAAAGCGGCCTTATTACATAATAGAATCCCAAATTAAACTAAGTTCAAAATAAGGTAATGAAATTTACGAGAGAAATAGCAACGCATGGCCACCTCGAGTCCACCTGGCTTCAAAATCCACGATCTACTGATTACCTGCAAAATTTAGCAGAGGGGTAGGTCACCGAGACTCAGTGTGTAAATCCCCGTAAATACAAATTGGGCCCTAAGCCCACAGATGCACAATGAGCCTTAGCCCACTCCATATGGCATATATCACATGCATGCAATGCAGCCTAACCCAGTCTAGCTCTCCATCCACACACCCGTGGCATTATGCCACTGTGGTTCTTGACCATCGTGGTCCTAGACCACTCGTGACAAAGTCATTATAGTGTATAATTGTGGGGCCAACCCACTATGGTCTTAGACCACCGTGACGATCTCTGATAAATTATGCATACGTGGGGCCAACCCACTGTGGTACTTGACCACCGAGACAAGTCACTGATTAAAACATTCATGGTTTCAACCACCGTGGTACTTAGACCACTCGTGACAATAGTCACTAATTCTCCTTTCTCCTTTAATTCAATCTCGAGACCATGCTCTTTACATTGTGCAAAATATGAATGCAGCCATAGTCACAATACGTAACAGATAACTAATTCATGCATGCATAACATCGAACATACATACATGCATATAATCACAAATATCATCATCAAGAACTTACCTGGTGTCTCCAACCTTACCAACAAGGGTATTTCGACTAACATCGCAGTCAATACGGCTTTCAGCCTTCACAGTTAATAACGTAAACAGTAAAGAAATGTGTGAGTAATACACTCCTGATAATGCGTAATACTAGAATTTCTACGTCGACGCTTTCACTAGCAGGGACGACAGCTATTTGCCTATCCCAGGCAGACATCGGCTCTCTCCCACAACCCGGTGGAAAATCTCGAACCGCCGACACAGCACGCCTTTTAAACTTAGGAGCCGAAACTATGGATTCGCTCCCTTCCTTGGATTGACCAACACTTGCATCCATGGAGAAACTTGATCAATACAATACCATAACAGAAACAACGGTTATCTAACAATGATATCAGGCTAAGGTAGCGAATCAACAATGAATAATCAAACGAATCGAACCAAGGATAACTCCTTACCTTTGTACTAACGCGAATAAGCAAGACTGCTTGGAAAAGAATTTCGGCCACTTGAGAAGTCTTAGCACCTCTCTTCCTGATATACGGCTTCTAACCATAAAGAATGAAAGAACACGTTATGGAAGAAGGAGTGATCGGTTTATTGAATAGGAGTAAAGGGGATGAAGAGAAACTAAAAGAGAATACCTTACTTTGACCAACGAAATTGAACACCAAGAGGTTGGCTTGTGAAATCGAATGAGCCCCAAAGACCACCCGAATGCCGGCTAGATGAAGAAGAGAATTTGAGTAAGTGCCCCTCTACAATCGGCCAATACCCCCAAAGGAAATGGGTCAACACTCTTGGTTTAATAAACCGTAAGAGAAAAGAAATAGAATGAACAGAAAAGAAGAAGATGAATCCCTTACCAAGAACAACAAGGAGATGCCGATTGAGAAAGCTAACAGGATATGTGGTGGCTATCTAACAGAGAAAAGAGGAGAGTTAGGGAGTATAGAATTTCAGCTTTGCAAAAGAGAATATTTAGAGGAAAGAAAAGAAGAAGAAAATGACAACAAGGTTCGACTATGAAGCAGATGAGTCTGAGATGATTCGGCTAAGGAAAGAAAATAGTAGAGAAGAAAGAGGGTTTTCGGCTTGGCAAGAGAGGAGATGAGGGTTGAACTAGGTTCGGCTAAGGTGTTAAAGAAGAACAAAGAAGAAGAAAAGATTCGGCAAGGGAGCTTCCGGGAGTTTCGGCCAACACATGAAATGGGAGGAAAAAGTAGAGAAAGAGAAAGAAGAGAGCTACGGTTCTCTTTGGTAACAATAAGGAAATGAGACCAAAAGATTAAAGAGCAAAAGAAAAATGAGGACCCTCTAGACAGTTTCGGCTTAACCCTCACTCAATAGACACCTGCACCAACGGCACTACACCACTCCCCTTATGACCGAATGGGCAAAAACAAAAGAGAAAAACATGTGCCTCAAGCGTCAAGAGTTTCGGCACACACCCAACTAGCACTAAACCGAATTCTCTTCCCCCCTTCAAGCTTCCTACAACCGGCCATCACTTCCACCCACTTGAAATCCCTTGATTTGCTCCACCAAACGCTCCCCATCACCCATTCGAACTGTTTGAGCACTTCAAACTCCCCAAGCTCCTCATGTCCATCCATTCAAATAATTTGACTCATTCCACCAACAACCATGGAGAGTCCTAGCCGAATCCACCCTCTCCCATCTAGGTGCCAAAAAAAATAAAGCTCTAAAGTGAGGCTTGTGGGATTCGAACCTCTTCCCTGCTGCTGCTCCCTTGTGACACCACTTCCTTGCATCCTAAGTGGGGTCTCCTTGCTTAGCCCCGAGCCTTCCCAGGACCCCCAAACACACCAAATTAACAAACAAATCATGCCAAACACACAGCAACATACAATAATACAGAGCCCCTAATTCCATGATATTATAGCAGAGAAGTAAGAAACCGATAATTAGTAGTGATATTAGAACAAGCCAAGGTGAGGCTACATATATGAAGTTGATATTTGTAGCTCGTGCACCAGTTGGAGCATATGTTATTGAAGTTAGAGAAGAGGCTACAACGCTTGACATCATAGCTAACAAAAACGAATTATATTGGGACATCAGAATGGTGATTTGGTTAATGTTGAGATAGACATATTTGATTGTTTTCTCAATATCATATCAACGATATTTGCCCGAGTACTAATTAGAAAAATGTTGTAAAGCGTATTTGACTACATTTTAGATGCTAGAGTATCGAGAACAAAGATAGAACTAGTTTCGACAGAAAATAAAATTATTGATATATTTCTAGAAAGACTGCCAAGCTTACCACCAGGGTGAGAAAATTTGATATTGCTATTGAAGTAACATTCAGAAATGCTCCGATCTCGATTACACAGTTCAGGTTGGTACAGAAAAAAAAGGAAAGGATTGAAAACATAGTTCTAATAATTATTAGTCAGATGATGTGTTCACCTGAGCGTGTCAAGTTGGAGTGTGTCAATGTTATTTGTGAAAAAAGAAAACTGAAACTATGAGATTGTATACTAACGGTGGGCAGTGGAACATAATCACTTTAAATAACAAGTATCTTTTACCATGTATTGACGATTCATTTGATTAGTAAAAGGAAGTTACCATATTTTGAAGGATTAACTTTCGATCATATTGTTATCAGCTCAGAGTTATGAGTTAGTTGTATCGAAGACTGTTTTTTGAACTTGACATGAACAATTTGAGTTTTTGAAAATATCATTCAGATTAACGTACACACGATCACTTTTTAGATCTAAGGTACTGGATATTATTGTATTCGGGAATAATGTTACAGATTTTGTAAGAGAATCAAGGATATGCAAAATTTTAGTAAATGTTAATTCTAACTTTGAAAAGTAAGATTTCTAGGACTTGTAATATTGGCTGGAATATCTAAATTGATCTGAACAAGATTTTAAAAAGTGTGGAATAAAAATCTCTGAAGGTTATTACAAGTACATAGTTATCTGGGAATTTGCTCGATATTACAGATTGTTTGTTACAGACTTCTCAATGATAGTTTTGCCATTAATGAGACTGTTACAGTAAACATTAGCTTTGTTTGGTTGGATAAATTCTAATAGAGTTTCGAACAGTTAAAAGTGATAGTTCTGCTTTAGTTGAGTTGAGAACAAAACCAATATTCCTTTAGAAAATTTTAGAATGCATGGTTAAAATGTCAATTATTTCATCAAGTTAAGAATATATTCAGAATTATATTGAGTCAGAAATGGATGTTAGAATGAGTTAATATGGAATTTATATCAGATTCACTTTGTCATAAAAAAAGTACTACCTATCATTTCAGATCGAGATTGAGATCTATCTCTAGATTTTTGAATAGATTATATGAAGTTTTGAACATGAAATAGAATTTTAGTATTTTATTTCATCCCCAAATTGATAGACAATTAGAACGAATGACTCAGATATTAGAAGAGAAACTACAATGTTGTACAATGAAATTTTAAAGTAATTAAAGAAAATTTCTACCATTAACAGAGTTTTAATGTGATAATAGTTATTGTTAAGTATTAAGTGGTACAATATGAGGATTTATACGAACGTAAATGCATAACTCCGTTGTATTTATCGCCTCAAATATCTTTAATTCCGGCTTATGTGATTTTGGAGTACAAAAATATCTATATGTGTTTCTGAAATTGATTGACACAAATATTTGTCTGCTTTAGTGGTTATGTATTCTGGGTGTGTGTGTGAGGTCCCAAGCTCAAGTCACAACTTGGGTAAATTTTGGCATTTTTATGAATCAAGATCTCACTGGGGTCGGTAGGCTTTTAAGTCATTGTTGGTAAAATGATATCAGAATGGGCCTGCTGGTCTGGTGGTTAAGTGGAGTGTGGGTGTGTTAGAGGTCTTGTGTTCGATTCCTAGGGACAACAAGGGATAGGTTTTTTTTTTTGCTGCAAAATTCGGCTAGAGTTTGAGTTTCACTGAAAATCTGAGTAGTGGGGAGTTGGTGGAGAGAATTAAGGGAGTTTAAGTTGGGGGTTTATCAAAAAATCTAATTCTGATTATTCTGTTTTTCTTTTTTTTCAAAATTTGACTGTTATTTTTTCCTCTCCACCTTGCTGCAGAATTTCCCCTCTTTTTACTGTTTACAATTGTTTTATTTTTTTCGCTTGGTCCTGCAATCAACCGCTTAGGTTCTATTTTAGCGTTTTGGTAAGTATAGTGGTGAATTATTGTTTTGGAATAATGAATCGTTGTTTATTAGGTTTCTTTTGGTGCTTAGGAGATAATCAAGGGGCTGGTGGATCTCAATTGACGTTGTGGTTGTGGAAAAACCTGGGTTGCTCAAGCGAGGTAAGGTTGTCGATAGTTTTGGGAAATGACAGTTGTAAGTAATTCAGATTAAGTGACTGAGATTAAGTTTCCAATTTTTGAATATAGGTTCTCGAGTGTTCGGGGGTGTTTAAGCGTCGAAAACGAACCAGGTGTGTACCTAGAACCATAGAAAACAAGAATCAATGAAAGCCGAAAAACGATTTTGTCAACGCCACATGACCGTGTGGTAGGGCGTGTGCAACACTGTGAGCCACAACACAGCCGTGTGATCGATGAGTCAGGCCGTGCGCAAGAGACACAGCCATGTGATGGCCGAGCAAGGCCGTATGCGACACACAGGCTCGACCTATTCGGCTGTGTAGGCCACAGGCGTGTGGGCCTACATGGGTGAACCACACGAGTAAACCCCATGGGCATGTGGAATTCTGGGCCAGGTCGTGTTATCTATACAGCCAAGGCCAATTTGGGGCCGTGTGGGCCACACGGGCAGGCCACATGGGCATGTGAGCCCATTTTTGTAATAGTCTGATTTAGACCCTAGTCGAAATAGTGGTTTTGGGATGACAAATCTGAGTTAAAAAATATTTAAATATTATTTTCAGTGCATATTGTAACATCCTGAAATTGGGCCTAGTAGGATTGGTCTAATTGGGCCTTGGGCTTTAGGAAAAATTTGAGTATTATTTTTATTACTTGTGTTAGCTCGGGTAGTATTGTTTGTGTGTTAGCATAGTCTTGTGAAGGTTTGATTTTTGTTTAGGAAGCTAGAATAATTCTAGTATGGTTTATTTAATGAAGTGGATTAGGTGAGCTTGACACTTAAGTTAATTTAAGTGTTAAATTAAAGCACAAGAGGAATTAGTGGCAAGGTGGATAAGGAGCTTGGAAAGTTGCTTGAGGGAAGTGGTACGAGTAACATGGAAGGCATTTTGAGAATTTTATATTTTGTGCATCCTAGCATTAATGGACGGTCAATTCAAATTTATGATGGGTTGGACTTTCAACTTTTGGCAAGTAGAATATTTGCTTAAGGTAAGTTTGATGTTTGGGAAAGAAATCAAAGATTTTAAGGCTAATGGGAGAAAATAAGGCATGATGTGGGGTGTCTTGCTATGGTAAGAATTGAGTGGTAAGTTTTGACTTGGGAGATCATGTATGTGGACGGCATGTAAGGCTAGGGGGTGGCCGAATTTTGATAGGTAGTTTGGGGGGGAATTGGTTGGTCATTTTAGCATTTTTGTGCATCTTTGGCATTTTTCTTTTCCTCCCCAAAGCTCTCCTCTTTAGCCGAATATGTTCTTGGCATTTAGGTTCAATTTTGTTTTAGTTTTGGCTTTCTTTCTTTGTTTTGTGTCTTAACCAAAAACCTATTCTTTTAGAACTTTACCAACTTTTCTCTAGTGCATCATAGTGAGCCATAGCCGAATGTCCATTAGGTGTTGTTGATTTTTCTTCCCTCTTAGGCTTTTGGCCGAATCTTCTTTGAAACCTCCCTCTCATCTCTTATTCCTTTGTAATTGAAAACAACCTCTCTAGTTCTCATCTCTCTTTTTCATTCTTTTTCATATTGTTCAATAATCCACAATTCTTATTTTAATTTCCTTTGGTCGAATTTTCCTTCTCTCATTTCTCTTTTCTTTTCTTCCATTATTTGCTCTAGCCGAATCCTATTTGTGTCTCACTCTATCACTTTGCCGTAATAGTTTTGTCATGTGAGGATCTTTTTGACCGAATTTTCTTTATCTCTTCTCTTTCAAACAAATCTTTTTATTTTGGTAGTGGTATAGTGGAGTGTTGATTATTTCTTTATTGATAGTCGACTATAGCCATTCTAAGATCGTGTGGAAAAGGATATTATTATTCAAGGATTTTGACAACTCCTTAGGTAAGTGACGATTATCGGAATTGAATCGAAGTGTTAAGGTAAGGATCTTTATGCTTGTTATATCGTTTTAGATGGTCTTCTAATCGATTAAGTTTTAGGAGACTCTATCGTTCGTTTATTATCTTCTTTTCGTGAACGTTAGATTTCGGAGAATCAAGTATGGGTTCGAAAAGAGCAGTTCATAGTGTTTGGAAGAAGGGTGGTTCCGCAATACCCTCAAATTTCAAGCGAAGGGCTGTATCGGGAGTTCGAGACTTTCCACCGGGATGTGGACCCTCTGCCAGCGATAATCATTTATTTGAAGTCGTTCGTACCCCCGAGCCATTGTTTGTTCGTGGTTCATCATCGGGTTATGAACCATCAATCGGAGAGAAATCACGTATAGATGTTGTTCGAGATTCCGAGGGTATCGACGAACGGGAAAGTTTAGTTATCACTATTATCAGGTGTGTAACTTATACTAAACTTCTAATAGATTAATAGCTTTATTGATAAAAATGTGTTTCTAAAGAAATATAAATGATTATGGCTTCGGGTACCATTCAATGGTACGGTGAATTGAGGTACGTTATTCCTTCGTACTATGTATGATTTTAATATGAAACATATTCGATATTTGATTATGATTTTTGGGATAATGTACAAGGCATGATATTTACATCGTTGATAATGCTATATGCATAATATGAAATGTGTCCGATTCCGATATGATTATGGGGTATATGGCATGATAATGAAATAATATGTTATTGCATGGGCATATGGGTAATATTGAAAGGGGAAGTGTTCCGGTGGTTTTATCACATTATCCAGTGACTTCGGTCATGATATTATGAATCCGGTGACTTCGGTCACGATATTATGAATCCGGTGACTTCGGTCACGATACTATGAATCCGGTGACTCTGTCACGATTATCTGGTGGCTATGCCACGATTATAAGGGCGATGTGCATGTTGACTGCAGCAACTGCCTTCGATGGTGTGTAGCGGATGGAGGGTCGATTTAGTAATCCCCACGGTGTGATTGGCTGGTACGGGTGGTGTGTAGCAGATGGATATCTAGGTTGGGCTCGGGATTGCATTTCATTTTACATGTACATATGAATATCTGATTTACTATATTATGGGCTTATGGCTAAATGTGATTTTAAATGGGCTTTATTGCTATGATCGATTGGACTTTTAGTGTATTGTTACACATTGAGTCTGTTGACTCACCCTTCAGTGGGATATCTTTTCAGGTGATTCGTGAGATCGCGGATAAGGAGCCGGATGAACTCAAGGAGGCCATGCAATAAAATTTGGTTTTACCTGAACTTCCATTTGGGTACTTTATTTAAATTTGGTTTTCATATTTTTATGGATTTGTAATAAGGCCTGTTTATTTATGTTTTGGATTATTTATATGTTTTGGATTTGACTTAAATTTGGCTTACAAATTTACATGTTTGATATAATAATTTGAGCATAAAGTTTTCTAAATTACAAAATGCGATGGTTTTTAAAACGTTACCATCGGGTAACATAAATCATTTGATAATTTTATCATCTTAAGTATTTTCGATAACTCATACTATTTTTTATAAAACTCAACCTTTCCGAATTTCTTTTAGATACAGTTTTCAACCTAATCACTTTGGTTTCTTTAAAATATTAAAAGGTTTTCTAATCTATGGATTTGCAACTAAGTTTTTAAGACTTATTTTGAGGTTTTCGAAAGTAAATTATCAGCTTTCAATTTATTATACACTTGTTTTCTACAAACAAAGTTCAACAAAGAGTTTTTTCACAAAAATTTAATCGTTAACTCGTTTTTCTTCAAAACGTTTTCCTTCGTGGCATGCCGGATTCGGTCATGGCGTATTGACCGGGTTTGGGGTGTTACACATATGATATGTGAATTAGTCTGTGTGAAATTTTCGTGAATTAATTTTGTCGTTTGTGTGCTTAATTTGAGAAAAGGTCTAAATAGCATAAAATGAAAAAGTAGCTTTCTATTTGATAAATGGAGAAATTGATGTGGCTTTTAAATGTGGAGGCCTTATGAAGCAATTAAGCAATGTTATAAGTTAGTGGGTGGCAATGGACAAATATGACCTTAATGTTTATATGTTTTATATATTAATTAAAAGGTTAATATGGTAAATAAATTAATAATATGATTATAACAAAACCAAAAATATGAAAATGATGTTTTGTTCATCTTTTGGCTACTAAAAATAAGAAATGAAAAGAAGCTTGAGCTTAGGTTACATTCGGCCATTGATATTCCTTGATTGAAGGTATGTTTTGCTTCGGTTCTTGATAATTTCTATGTTTTTGCAATCGTTGTTTCGTAAACTTCAAAACCCATGCTTCAATTTTGTGAATTGATGAAGAATGTGAAATATGCCATAGATGATTTTGCAAGCTTTGTGATGTTTGAGGATGAAATATGAAATATATGTGATAGATTAACATAGTTTGTCTTTGGAGTTTTGATGATTTTGAGTAATTTGGACTTAATTGAAAAAATAATATTTTGAGGGACTAAATTGTGAAATAAATGAAAAATATGGGTTGCTAGGGACCTATAGAGAATTCGGCTAAGCATGGGTGTATTGAGATTTTGTGTATTTTGTGATTTTGTGAAATAGGGACTAAAATGTCAAAATGTGAAAAACGAGGGCTAATTTGTAAATTGCCCTAATTATGTGTTTTTGGATTGAATTGAATGAATTAGTAAATAAAAGAGTTAAATTTGAAAATGTATAGATCAAGAACCGAAGAAAACAGATTTAGATCATAGAAAGTCGAAAGTGATCGAATAGTCGAGTCCTTACGTTAACTGAATCTGAGGTAAGTCTATATACAAATAAATGTATTTGTATTGATTTATGTATGTTCATATGAAATCTCATTGTGATGAATGTATACGAGAATGATAGTATATGAATTTCGAGGAAGTATAGGCAATGTATCAATGTTAGAGATGTAACATCCGGGAATTAGGGGCTTTGCGTCTGTTATGTTTCTGTGTGTTGGTATGCTTTATTTGTTAATTTGTTATGTTTGAAGGGCCCCGGGAAGGCTCGGGGTTAAGCTGAAGCCTTGGTGGAAATTTCATTTTTTGGGCAGCTTTAGGGAAGAGCTAGCTGGGACAGGCTTTAAGGATTATTGCTTGTGTTTGATGACACAAGAAGTGCAGTGGTAAAGTGGCAAGGAGACGCCACTTAGCATACAGGGAAGTGGCGTCACAAGGGAAGCTAAGAGGGAGAGTGTTCGAATCTCTCAAGCAGCATAATAGGGTATTATTTTTTTGGCTCAGGCAAGGGAGGCGGCTGGATGGTAATCAAACTCTGGAGGAGAGAGGGAAGACCTGGTCAAAGAATTTGAATAAGTGGTGGAGAGGCATTTGGGGAGTTTGAATCATTCAAACCGATACAAATGAGGGGAGGAGAGTGAATGTAGGAGAGGAGAAGGGGAGTGGCCGAATTTTTGGTTAGTGTTGGGGGGAAATTTGGTCAAAGTGGAGTCCCTTGGTTGTGGAAGGCAATCGGTTTCGGTGAGGGTTTAAGTGCCAAAATTTTGAGGTGTGTTTAGCAAATTTGGTGTTGAGAGCTTTCTCTTTTTCGGCATTTGGTGTTTCTCATCTTGTCAGCTTTTGTTCTTTTCTCTATTGGTCGAAAGCTCCTAAGACTATTGTTGTTCATATCTTCTCTGGTAAAAGCCGAAACCTCTTGGGCACTCTTTTCCCTTCAATTCTTTTCTTTTCTTTCTTCTCTCATTTGTTCCATTCTCAAGCTTCGATCCCTTTGCCGAATTCTCATAAGCTCCCATTCTTCTTTTTTGTTTCATCCCATTCTTGGTCTTGGGTTGCCGAATCCTTTCCTACACCCTAACCCTCTCTTTTTCTTTTGTTCATACTCATTTTACATTTCATATCCCCTTAGCCGAACCCTCCTATCACCTTTCCCATTTCATTGTTTTCTTCCATTTGTTCTTCATAGCCGAAACCTATCCCTCATTTCTTGTCTTTGAGATTTGCTTTTACTTATCACTTTAGTCGGATCTCCCTTGTATGTTTATTTCCTTTCATTCGTTCTTGTTTCAGTGGATTGCCGTCACTCTTTCTCCTAACTTTCTCAAATCAGTTTCTTCCTGTTTGGTGGTAAGCGTTCTTCTTCTCTTTCGATTCTTCCTTTTCCTTTGCTGGTGGTTAAACCGAAGGTATTAACTTGGTACTGTGGGTACTTTGGCCGAATGTAGGAGGGGCTTCGTTTTCGTATTCTTTTCTACACGTGGCCAACGGTTGGAAGATTATTGGTAAGTGATTGATGGCCGATTGAGTAGTAAGGATTCATGTGGTTTTGCTAGGCCGACCGATTTAGTAGTAAGGATTCATGTGGTTTTGCTTGGCCGAAAGATCGCTTCTTGTTGTTTATATTAGCTTCCGGTTTCTATAGATCTAGGTAAGAAACCCCTTCGTTTGAGCGTATATTCTCATTTTCATATTCTTCAATGCCTTAACCCGGTCTGCTGACCAAGACCTTTTTCATGGATTCGAATACCAGCCAAGTAAGGGAGGGGGTTAGACTCGTAGTCCCTACCTCTAAGTTCAAAAAAACATGCGGTGTCCACCATACGAGACTTTCCACCGGGTTGTGGGCCGGCTTCGGATCGGGATAGGCAGATTGTTGTGATCCCTGCAAGTGAGGGTGTTAATGAGATTGATAGTTTATTCTTCGTGTTTACAGGTGTGTAATTCCCACACCTTCTTTGTATGTTATTATTATATATATGTATTCTATTTGGAAAGTCGAAAGTGCACTAACGGCTATTGTGTTACCCATAAAGGGTAAAACTCGTAACATCAGGTGAGTTATTCTCTGATTATGCTTGATAGTATTGACGTTACATGATTATGCATATGCTTTGAATACCTTGAGTATGCCATTATATGATGTATTTACACCACTATATTCGTATGTTGCATGGACATGGGGGTATGATTATGATGAAAGGGGCAGTGTTTTCAGTGGCTGTGCCACATATTCCGGTGATGTTGTCACAAATATTTCGGTGGCCTTGCCACATACTTTGGTGACATGGTCACATAATATCGGTGGCTATGCCACATGTTTTGGCGATGAGCAGCTAACTGCAGCATGACTGCCATCGATAGTGTGTAGCGGTGAGGGTCGATTGTAGAAATCCCCACTGGTGTGATTGGCAGGAATGGGTGGTGAGTAGCGGATGGATATTTAGGCTGGGTTGGGTTTTGCATCATTTTGCATATGTTATCTGCTATACTGTGATGTAGGGCTAAGGCCCAATCTGATTCCAAATGGGCTTCGCCCAATGTGATTTTGTAAGGGGCTAATGCCCAGATGGTATGTGAATGGGCTCGGGCCCAGTAATGGTGCATGTGAGGTAATTGCACATTGAGTCTTCTTGACTCACACCTTCTGCTTAATATTTCTGCAGGTAATACTTAGTGCAGTGGATTTGGGCCGGAGAGGACTTCGAGGTGGCCATGCACGGTTTTAATAAATAGAACTTTTCTTTTCTTTAATTTTTGGGATTCTGTTATGTAATAAGGCCGCTAATATGTTTGGTTTGTTTTAGTTGGAACTTTACACACTTTAATTGATAAGTTAATTGGTAAATGTTTTAAATAAAATGCAAATTAAGTTTTCTCAAAATTTAACCGACGAATTTACAATCGATAACAAGACAACAAAATTAAGTTATCTTAAAGTAACATCAAGCATTTTCAAATGTCACCTAAATGCAAGATTTGGGCTAACTGCAATTGTTTTATAAAATGAACACTGAGTTTTCCAAAGAACCACCGAGTTTGAAGTCTGTCAAAAGAGATTTTAAAATTATTCAGACGACTACGAAGTTTTATAAGAATCTTTTTATGTGACATACCAGATCCGGTCGTGGTGTTTGGGCCGGGTTTGGGGTGTTACAATTATGGTTTCAGGGCCTGGTTTGAAAAGCTCAGCCATGGGTTTTGGGTTCAAAACATTTTCCGAAGTTGGTCTAAAAAGGATTTAGAATATATATATATATATATATATATATATATATGCAAGTTTTTCTAAAAGCATGGCACCCGAGTCTCCGGCACCAAGTCCGCACGGTAAGTTCTTCTGACTAAGTTGGGTGAATTACATGAATTAGATATATTGTGCTATGGAATTTAGAATTAAGAAACTCTACTTTAGAAATGGAAACCCTTAGGAATATGTGTGTTTTACGGAAAAGTACTTAAAACTCTAATATCATAAAACTACTCCTTAACCAACAGTGAAAAGAAATGCTAATGCATAAAATTTGTAAATCAGATTAAGACGAAACAGTAGACATGAGTGCCAGAGGGCGTGGACGTGTTGCACGAGGTCGTGGGAGAGGCCGGGGTGTTGAGGCTGAATTCTCGGAAGCAAGGCATGAGCCTGAAGGTGAAGCGCCAGCATCACCTGTGGCAGAAGCAGGATCTCAAGATAGAACTGGTGGGGATGATGCCCTGTCTCAAGTAATGCTGCGTGTGTTGGAGTGAGTTGCTGGGGCAAGCACTGGGACAGTATCTCAGAAGTCTATTCCTAAGAGACTTCGAGCAAACAGAGCTGAAATGTTTAGGGGTATTTCTGGTGTGGCTCCAAATGTGGCTGAATACTGGCTGGAGGCAGTCGAGCGGATTATGGATGATCTAGACTGCACGGCAGAGGAAAAATTGAAAGGAGCGGTGTCTCTTCTTCGAGATGAGGCATATCAGTGGTGGCTCACCGTAAGAGAGGGCACTCCAGCGGATTGAATTGACTGGGATTTCTTTAAGACGGCATTCCAAGGGAAAAACGTCGGGGCAAGTTATGTGGATGCTCAGAGAAAGGCATTCCTGAATTTGGTACAGGGGGTAAATCCGTAACCGAGTATGCTGTGAAATTTCTGTGCTTGAGCCGTTACACCCGATGAATAGTAACGACTGACTATGAGCATTGTGTGCGATACAAAGATGGGCTGCGGGATGAGTTGAGGGTATTGATAGCTCCACAGCGGGAGAGGGACTTTGCCGTGTTGGTCGAAAAAGCTAAAATAGCCGAGGAAGTAAAGTAGACTGAGAGATAGAATAGGGATAAAGATCGAGGTAAAAACAAGAGAAGTTTTGGGTCGTCGGGATCGTCTGGGGATTTCCAGGAAAGGCCTAGGTTTGCTGGGCCAGCTCGAGTTCCGGCGCCTGCCGCGGTGGGTCAGTTTTGTCTATGTGCTCAGTGTAGGAAGATGCATCTGGGGGAATGTTGGAAAAGAACTGGGGGATGTTTCAAGTTTGGGTCTAAGGATCATATGATTAGAGATTGTCCACAAGAGTTGGATAAGGTGCGGCCATTAGGTCAGGGTTTTACTCAGTTCAAGAAAAGTGGACAGCAACCGCCGAGAGGTCGTGGTCCAGTTGGAAGAGGGAATGGTTATGGTTGAGGTCGTTGAACACCAGGCAGGGGTGTCAGTAATGTAGAACCCAGACAGCCGGGCTTAATCTATGCAGCTCGTCGGCGAGAGGATGGCGACGCACAGGACGTCATTACCGGTACATTTCTCATAGCTAATAAGCCATTTCTTGCTTTGATTGATATTGGATCGACCCACTCTTATGTTGCTAGCACTGTATCTGAGACTTTAAGTATAGAATCTGAAATAGCTGCTAGAGAGATTACTATGGTTAGCCCTTTAGGACAATCTATGGTAGTGAACAAATTATTTAGGGATGTGCCTTTTGAAATTCAAGGAGTTTTGTTTCCGGCTGACTTGATGGAATTACCATTCAGGGAGTTTGATCTCATCTTAAGCATGGATTGGTTGGTTAAACATCGTGCTAAATTGGATTGTGCGACTAAACGGATGGTGTTGAGTACCCCAGAAGATGAAGAGGTGGTTGTGATAGGGGAAAGAAGGAATTATTTGTCTAACGTGGTTTCCGCGTTAAGGGCTATTAAGATGGTTCAGAAAGGGTGCAAGGCATTCCTAGCTTTTATCAGTGCATTGGATGCAAAGGAAGTGACTGTTAATGAGGTTAGAACAGTAAATGAATTTGTGGATGTTTTTCCTGAGGAGCTTTCAGGGTTGCCTCCGGATCGTGAAGTGGAGTTTGGAATTGAGCTACTTCCGGGTACAGCTCCAGTGTCCATCGCCCCTTATAGGATGGTGCCGAAGGAGCTGGTAGAACTTGAAGCTCAGATCCAGGAGTTGTTGGATCGTGGTTTTATCCGACCAAGTGTACCTCCATGCGGAGCGCCGATGCTGTTTGTGAAGAAAAAGGACGGGTCGATGCGTATGTGCATTGACTACCGCCAGTTGAATAAGTTGACGATTAAGAACAAGTACCCGCTGTCGAGGATTGACGATCTGTTTGATCAGCTCAAAGGGGCTTCAGTCTTTTCAAAGATAGATTTGAGGTCAGGATATCATCAGCTCAAGGTCAAGGAAGCGGATATTCATAAGACGGCGTTTTGAACTCGCTATGGTCATTATGAGTTTTTAGTGATGCCGTTTGGGTTAACGAATGCGCCAGCTGCATTTATGGATATGATCAACCGGGTATTCCAACCTTATCTGGACCGGTTTGTTGTGGTGTTTATAGACAACATCTTGGTATATTCCAAGACGAAAGAAGAGCACGATTCCCATCTTCGGGTGGTTCTGCAGATTCTGAGGGAGAAGCAGCTGTACGCCAAATTCAGTAAGTGTGAATTTTGGTTGAAAGAAGTTACCTTTTTGGGTCATGTTGTATCTGCAGAGGGGATTAGGGTTGATCCCCGGAAAATTGAAGCTGTGTTGGACTAGAAACCGCCTAAGTCTGTAGCAGAGATTCGAAGTTTCTTGGGATTGGGAGGATACTACAGAAGGTTTGTTGAGGGATTCTCCTTAATTGCGGCACCTTTAACTAAGTTGTTGCGGAAAGGGGTATCATTTGTTTGGACTGCTAAGCAGCAGGAAAGCTTTGAGAAGCTGAAAAGGATCTTGAAGGAAGCTCCAGTTTTGATTCAGCCTGAGGCTGGGAAAGAGTTCGTTGTCTATTGTGATGCTTCGCACACAGGGGTAGGGTGTGTGCTGATGCAAGAAGGGAAGGTAGTTGCGTATGCGTCTCGGCAGTTAAGACTGCATGAGATAAACTATCCCACGCATGATCTGGAGTTGGCTGCGGTAGTGTTCGCTCTGAAGATCTGGAGACATTACCTGTATGGGGAGAAGTCCGTTATCTACACCAACCACAAGAGTTTGAAATACCTCCTTACTCAGAAGGAGTGGAATTTAAGACAGCGGAGGTGGATTGAGCTGTTGAAGGACTATAACTGCTCGATCGAATACCATCCAGGTAAAGCTAACGTGGTGGCAGATGCGTTAAGTCGGAAGGTAATATCAGATTTGAGGGCGATGTTTGCCCATCTCAGCTTGTATGATGATGGAAGTTTGTTAGCTGAACTCTAAGTGAAGCCGACGTGGATAAGTCAAATTAGAGAGAAGCAGGTCATGGACGATGTGTTAAGTGCTCGGCTTTTGCAAGTGCAGAATGGTGGGATAGAGGATTATAGTTTGAACAGTGATGGGGTTTTTTGTTTCCGTAAAAGGGTCTGCGTGCCAAAGGCTGTTGAATTGAGACAGATGATTCTTCAGGAGGCGCATAGCAGCCCTTACGCTATGCATCCTGGTGGGAGTAAAATGTATCGAGATTTACGTGAACAGTTTTGGTGGTCTGGATTGAAGCGGGAAATTACTAAGTTTGTGGGTAAGTGTTTAACGTGTCAGCAGGTGAAAGCAGAGCATCAGCTACCTTCGGGGCTATTGCAGCCGGTGAAGATTCCACAGTGGAAATGGGAGAGGATCACGATGGACTTTGTTAGTGGGCTACCTCTTATGCCTACTAAGAAAGATTCGGTATGGGTGATTGTTGATCAGTTGACGAAGTCCACCCATTTCATACCTGTTCGAGTCGACTATTCTCTGTAGAAGCTGGCTAAGCTGTATTTGGCAGAGATTGTAAGGTTATATGGGGTACCAGTGTCCATCATATCGGACAGAGACCCTAGGTTTACTTCGCGATTTTGGAAGGCACTGCATCAGGCATTGGGTACAAGACTAGACTTTAGCACAGCTTTTCATCCACAGACTGATGGTCATTCAGAGAGGGTAATTCAGATCTTGGAAGATATGTTGAGAGGTTGTGTCATTGACTTCAGGGGTAGTTGGGAAGAGTTTCTACCGTTGGCAGAATTCGCATACAACAACAGCTACCAGTCTAGTATTCAGATGGCGCCCTATGAAGCGTTGTATGGACGGAAGTGTCAGACTCCTACTTGATGGACAGAATTTGGTGAGCGTCAGATGTTGGGTCCGGAATTGGTTTCGGAGACGGAGAAAGTTAAATTGATTCGAACTCGGTTGAAGGAAGCGTCCGACAGGCAGAAATCCTATGCTGATCTAAAGAGTAAGGATATAGAATTTGCGGTGGGTGATCAAGTCTTCCTGAAAGTTTCACCGTGGAATAAGGTAATGAGGTTTGGACGGACAGGCAAGCTTAATCCCAGGTTTATCGGGCCTTATCGGGTATTAAAACGTGTGGGACCAGTGTCATATCAGCTTGAGTTGCCTTCAGAATTGAAACAGATACATGATGTGTTCCATGTCTCGATGCTGAGGCGTTACCGTTCTGAGCTGTCTCACATTGTGCCCGTGGAGGAAATTGAAGTAAGATCAGACCTGTCCTTTGAGGAGGAACCAGTGCAGATCTTAGATCGAGACGTTAAGGTGCTGAGAAGGAAATCAGTCCCTTTGGTCAAAGTGTTGTGGCAAAATCACGGTGTGGAAGAGGCGACGTGGGAACCAGAGAAGGTTATGCGACAGCAATACCCTCATCTCTTCTGACCAGGTAAATTTCGCGGCCGAAATTTCTTTAGGGGGTAGAACTGTAACATCCGGGAATTAGGGGCTTTGCCTCTGTTATGGTTTTGTGTGTTGGTATGTTTTATTTGTTAATTTGTTATGTTTGGGGGGCCCCAGGAAGTCTCGGGGTTAAGCTAAAGCCTTGGTGGAAATTTCATTTTTGGGCAGCTTTAAGGGAGAGCTAGCTGAGACATGCTTTAAGGATTATTGCTTGTGTTTGATGATACAAGAAGTGTAGTGGTAAAGTGGCAAGGAGACGCCACTTAGCATGTAGGGAAGTGGCATCACAAGGGAAGCTGAGAGGGAGAGTGTTAGAATCTCTCAAGCAGCATAAGAGGGTATTATTTTTTTGGCTCAGGCAAGGGAGGTAGCTGGATGGTAATCAAACTCTGGAGGAGAGAAGGAAGACCTGGTCAAAGAATTTGAATAAGTTGTGGAGAGGCATTTGGGGAGTTTGAATCATTCAAACCGATTCAAATGAGGGGAGGAGAGTGAATGTAGGAGAGGAGAAGGGGAGTGGCCGAATTTTTGGTTAGTGTTGGGGGGAAATTCGGTCAAAGTGGAGTCCCTTGGTTGTGGAAGGCATTCGGTTTTGGTAAGGGTTTAGGTGCCAAAATTTTGAGGTGTGTTTAGCAAATTTGGTGTTGAGAGCTTTCTCTTTTTCGGCATTTGGTGTTTCTCATCTTGTCAGCTTTTGTTCTTTTCTCTGTTGGTCGAAAGCTCCTAAGACTATTGTTGTTCATCTCTTCTCTGGTAAAAGCCGAAACCTCTTGGGCACTCTTTTCCCTTCAATTCTTTTCTTTTCTTTCTTCTCTCATTTGTTCTATTCTCAAGCTTCGATCCCTTTGCCGAAATCTCATAAGCTCCCATTCTTCTTTTTCGTTTCATCCCATTCTTGTGTCTTGGGTTGCCGAATCCTTTCCTACACCCTAACCCTCTCTTTTTCTTTTGTTCATACTCATTTTACATTTCATATCCCCTTAGCCGAACCCTCTTATCACTTTTCCCATTTCATTGTTTTCTTCTATTTGTTCTTCATAGCCAAAACCTATCCCTCATTTCTTCTCTTTGAGATTTGCTTTTACTTATCACTTTAACCGGATCTCCCTTGTATGTTTATTTCCTTTCATTCGTTATTGTTTTAGTGGATTGCCATCACTCTTTCTTCCTGTTTGGTGGTAAGCGTTCTTCTTCTCTTTCGATTTTTCCTTTTCCTTTGCCGGTGGTTAAACTGAAGGTTTTAACTTGGTATTATGGGTGCTTTGGCTGAATGTAGGAGGGGCTTCATTTTCGTATTCTTTTCTGAATCTGGCCAACGGTTGGAAGATTATTGGTAAGTGATTGATAGCTGATTGAGTAGTAAGGATTCATGTGGTTTTGCTAGGCCGAAAGATCACTTCTTGTAGTTTATATTGGAGAACCAATTCTAATCTGGTGTCTGTGTTGGGACTTCAGCGATTCCTTAATTCAAGTCTATTAGTTTCCGGTTTCTATTGATCTAGGTTAGAAACTCCTTTGTTTGAGCGTATATTCTCATTTTCATATTCTTCAATGCCTTAACCCTGTTTGCTGACCAAGATCTTTTTCATGGATTCGAATACCAGCCAAGTAAAATAGGGGGTTGGACTCGTAGTCCCTACCCCTAATTTCAAAAAACGTGCGGTGTCTGCCATACGAGACTTTCCACCAGGTTGTGGGCCGGCTTCGGATCGGGATAGGCAGATCGCTGTTTATGTTATTATTATATATATGTATGCTATTTGGAAAGCTGAAAGTGCAGTAATGGCTATTGTATGTTTGATAGTATTGACGTTACATCAGGTGAGTTATTCTCCGATTATGCTTGATAGTATTGACATTACATGATTATGCATATGCTTTGAATACCTTGAGTATGCCATTATATGTTGCATTTACACCACTATATTCGTATGTTGCATGGATGTGGGGATATGATTATGATGAAAGGGGCAATGTTTTCGGTGGCTGTGCCACATATTCCGGTGACATTGTCACAAATATTTTGGTGGCCTTGCCGCATACTTTGGTGACGTGGTCACATAATATCGGTGGCTATGCCACATGTTTTGGCGATGAGCAGCTGAATGCAGCATGACTGCCATCGATGGTGTGTAGTGGTGAGGGTCGATTGTAGAAATCCCCACTGGTGTGATTGGCAGGAACGGGTGGTGTGTAGTGGAGGGATATTTAGGCTGGGTTGGGTTTTGCATCATTTTGCATATGTTATCTGCTATACTGTGCTGTAAGGGTAAGGCCCAATCTGATTCCGAATGGGCTTCGCCCAATGTGATTTTGTAAGGGGCTAAGGCCCAGATGGTATGTGAATGGGCTCGGGCCCAATAATGGTGCATGTGAGGTAATTGCACACTGAGTTTTCTTGACTCACCCCTTCTGCTTAATATTTCTACAGGTAATACTTAGTGCAGTGGATTTGGGCCGGAGAGGACTTCGAGGTGGCCATATACGGTTTTAATAAATAGAACTTTTCTTTTCTTTAATTTTTTGGATTCTGTTATGTAATAAGGTTGCTAATATGTTTGGTTTGTTTTAGTTGGAACTTTACACACTTTAATTGATAAGTTAATTGGTAAACGTTTTAAATAAAATGCAAATTAAGTTTTCTCAAAATTTAATCGACGAATTTACAATAGATAACAAGACAACAAAATTAAGTTATCTTAAAGTAACATCAAGCGTTTTCAAATATCACCTAAACGCAAGATATGGGCTAACTACAATTGTTTTATAAAATGAACACTAAGTTTTCCGAAGAACCACCGAGTTTGAAGTCTGTCAAAAGAGATTTTAAAATTATTCAGACGACTACGAAGTTTTATAAGAATCTTTTTATGTGACGTACCAGATCCGGTCGTGGTGTTTGGGCCTGGTTTGGGGTGTTACAAGAGAAGCCTACCACATTCGACCAAAGAACCTACCACGTTCGACCAAAGAAAAAAACCCAAATGAGTAGTATACCTCTCGTGGCCGAATTCTTGAGTGCCAGAGTCCAAATTCAGCACAAACTCCCTCCCCTCTCATCTCCTTGATTTTCTCTTAAAATCCTTCCTCAAACCTCTCCATGACCAGTTCAAACTCCATTCAAATTCTATTCAAACTGCCCTTAGCTGTGTTTCAGTCCAACTCCACTACTTACACAGCTCAAGCAGCAAAATAAACATTCCATTGCGCAACCCAGGACTTGAACCTCAGACCTCCCAGTTACACAACACGCCACCATGCCACTAGACCACAAGCTCTTTTTGTGTCATAAAACAAGCACTGTTATTTATAAGACCTAAATGTCAGTGTCCAGATTCATATAAGAGCAAAACTAAAAATTCTGTAAAAGCCAAGACTTGAACCCAGGCTTCTCACACACTCCCAGAGCACTTAACCACTAAAGCAGACAGATATTTGTGTCACTTTCTTGCACAACTAAATATTTATGAGCAGTATCCTAATTGTTCCCTTGTTCAAAACCTATGTCTTCTAGGCCCAAAATTCGGGGCGTTATAGACAGATGATCAGCTATTTGATTTTCGACACCTTTTCTGTCCTAGATTTCAAGGTCAAATTCTTGGAGTAAAAGTATCTAATGAATTAGCCTTGGTTTTGCATCTTTCTTCGTGAGCAAGTATTTAATGGCTACATGATCAATAAATACTATAATTTTGGTACCTGTAAGATATGAGCAAAATTTGTTAAAAGCAAAAACTATAGAAAAGAGTTCCTTTTTGGTTACCGTATAATTGAGTGGGCTCCCCTCAAAGTTCTACTTGCATAGTAAATAGGGTGAAACACTTTGTTTCTTTTTTGACCCACCACAGCTCCAACGGCATAATCACTTCCATTACACATCAACTCAAACGGTGAGCTCCAACCAGGTGTAACGATTATTGGGGCCGAGATTAACCATTTTTTAAAATCTTTAAAAGCTTTCAAACATGCTTTTTTGAAATCAAACATTGTATCTTTCTCTAACAACAAGCACAACGATTTAGAAATTTTAGAGAAATCTTTGATAAACCTTCGATAAAAATCGACATGGCCTAAGAAACTTCTGATTCCTTTCACATTAATTGGAGCCAGTAATCTTTCAATTACATCCACCTTTTCTTTATTGACTTCAATTCCTCTCTTTGAGATTTTATGCCCTAAGACAATCCCTTCCTTAACCATAAAATGACATTTTTCCCAGTTGAGGACAAGATTCGTCTCTTCGCATCTCTTCAGTACCTTAGCCAAATTATCCAAACAAATATAATAAGTGTTACCAAAAATAGAAAAATCATCCATGAAAACCTCAACAAAATTTTCAACCATATCAGTGAATATTGCCATCATGCATCGTTGAAATGTTGTAGGTGCATTGCATAAACCAAAAGGCATTCTTCTAAAAGCAAACGTATCATATGGACAAGTAAAGGTTGTTTTATGTTGGTTCTCCAAAGCTGCAACTATTTGGTTATATCCCGAATAGCCATCTAAAAAATAATAGAATTCATTACCTACCAGTTGATCTAACATCTGATCCATAAAAGGCAACGAAAAATGGTGCTTTTGAGTGGCTTTATTCAATTTTATTCAATCAATACAAATTCTCTGATAAACCGTAATAGTAACATATTTTAAGTGCACATTTAGCATTCTTTTGGATGATTTATCCCTTGAATTATGTAATTTGGTTTTTTTAATCCTTTAATTTCATGTTTTATACTCAGAAGAGCACAAGAGGATGAAAAGAACGAGAAATAGGCCCAAAATAGAATAAATGGGCCATATAACGAAATCAACACGGCCTGGGCCCAAGACCACATGGCCGTGCCTCATTCAACAGACTCGAAAATGGTCTGGCCACGATTCACATGGGCTTGTGCCATGGGCATGTCCCTGACGTAAGAAAGAAGAGTTTTAGTCGGATTAGGGTACTTAGAGGCAAATAAAGCCATTCCAAAAGCCTATATAAACACTCTAGAGGCCAACCTTCAAGGGGGCGACCAGCTAGGCCAATGAGCCGAGCCAGAGAGGCCAGATTTGTGAAATTCACTCGAAGAATAGCCAGTTGATTCATCTCAAAAAGCCGGAGTTATACTCAAGACAGAGGATCTCTCTTCAATTCTTTTAGGGAGTTTTAGGGTTTTCTTATGTTTTGTTTTATCTTTTCTTTTGAGATGTATTCTTTTATCGTTATGAATTAAACCCTAAGATACCAGAAGGGGATGAAACCTAAGATGAATCTTGTTATCGTTTGCTGAACGATATGATAAATACTTGATTTGTTCTTAATTATGTGTTCATAATTCTTATTTTGATATTTCCGGGATATTAATTCAAGTTTGATGTGCTTAGGTGAAGGAGCAAAAGTCCCTGCCTAAGAGTAGATCTAGCATAATTAAGCAGAGTTGATCGCACGCCTAGACATAAGGTGACGAGATTCTGCCGGATTAGGGTGAAACCTAATATCGGAGTCCATAGATCGATTTAATGCAATTCTAGGGGTTTTAATTAGAAATAGATTTCAATTAATCAACCTAGGGTTAGACGTTAGTAGCCTTGACGGAGGTATTAATATAACTTAGGGAATCCTACGAATCAAGTCAAGTGAATAAATCGTCTGGTTCAGAGTTAGATAATAAGTGAAGTCTAGGTGGATTCTTCCTCGGGTATCATCTTAATCAATTGGTTTTTCCCAAAGTTATTTTCCCCAATTCGTTCTCTTTGTCTTTGCATATTTGGCTTAGTTGTTAGTTAATTTTAGATTAGATAACAAATCCCTTTAATTCTTAGGCTAAATAATAAAAAGAAAGTTAGTATTAGTACTTTTGGTTCCTTTGGGTTCGACAATCCGGTCTTGCCGCTAAGCTATACTACTGTTCGATAGGTGTGATTGCCTCAAGTCATTGTCATAGTTAGTTTCTTGACTCAATCATTCTTTATATAAATTTTAAGACTCTGACATATAACGATCATTCTCCAACCAGTAATAGTTCTCATTGGAATCAACTCGTTATGCTCATTTTCAGCAATCGCGATTCCACCTTTCTTTTGTACACATTACACCAAACTTACCCACGAACTATCTGAAATAGGATAGATGATTCCTGCATCTAACCATTTGATCACTTCATTTCTCAGAACTTCTTTCATAATAGGATTGAGCCTCTTTTGCCCATCCATTCAAGCTCTTTCACCTTCTTCTAAAATAATTTTATGAATGCAAAAAGAAGGGCTTATACCTCAAATATCAGCTATGGTCCAACCAATTGCTTTCTTAAATTTCTTTAGAACAGCAATTAGTTGCTCCTCTTGATCTTTCGTCAGCTTTACTAAAATAATCATAGGAAAAGTGGAACAGTCACCTAAATAAACGTATTTTAAATGGGAAGGAAGTACCTTTAGTTTGAGCTTAGGTAGTTCATCAATTGACAACTTGGGTTGCACAAATTGTTCGACTTCTAACTCCAACGGTTCAAACCGTAAGGATTGAATAAAATTTCTCAGATTGGCTTCCATTAAAGCCATGTTTTCTTCAGCTTCTTCATCCTCCAAAGGATCATGATCTAAGGCTTTCTCCAATGGATCTTCTTCAAAATTGTTTTCCATAGAAACCAAGGTTTCTATCTCTTCCATAACTGAACACTCATCTGTCGTATCAGGAAATTTCATCGCTTTAAGAATGTTAAAGGTTACCTGATCGTCTTCAACTCACATGGTGAGTTCACCTTTCTACACATCAATTAACGTTCTTCCTGTGGCTAAGAAAGGTTTCCCAAGGATGATCAGAACTTCCTTATTTGCTTCAAAATCTAAGACAATGAAATCCGTAGGAAAAAATAAATTTATCTACTCTTACCAAAACATCCTCGATCTTTCCTTCGGGATATGTAACACCCCAAACCCGATCAATACGTTACGACCAAATCTGGTATGTTACAGGAAAAGAAGTTTTGAAATTTTTACCGAAACATCGTAATTTGAAAAAAACTTTCTGATTAGTGTTACCAACTTAATAATTTAAAATCTCGTTTGAAAGTTTCTTACCAATTCATTATTAGATTGAACTAAAAGCCATATACAGTTTTGTTTTACGAAAGTCGAAATTAGGGAATTTTATAAACGTGACAGTTGAAAACAATGTTGAGGTTTTAAGAAAATCTCCGACTTTATTAGTTATTCACATGTCATCTTTTGTTAACACCTTTTTAGAAAAAAGATGGTTTGTGATTTTATTTTTGAAAAACTCCATATTTGTCACCTCAAAAATATGTACTAACAGTATTACAGCAAATCCCAATTTAAAGTTGTAGAGGCCTTATTACATTGCAAAATCCCATAATTAAAAAAAATAGGTTTAAATAAGAACCGAAAGTTTACAAGAAAAATATTGCATGGCCACCTCAAAGTCTGCCTCAGCTCCAAATCTGCGATCTAGAGATTACCTGCAAAATTTAGCAGAGGGGTGAGTCACCAAGACTCAGTGTGTAAATCCCCTTATAACACAATCTGGGCCTTAAGCTCACAGATGCACATTGGGCCTTAGCCCACAAAATATAGCATAGTAAAAATGTATGCAATGCAGCCCAGCCCAACCAAGTTTTCCATCCTCTAGGTCACCTGAATCGGCCAAACACCCGTGGCATCAAGCCACTGTGGTTCCAAACCACTGTGGTCCCAGACCACTTGTGACAGAGTCACAGAATATATAAACGTGGGGCCAACCCACTGTGGTCCCAGACCACTGTGATAATCTCTGATAAGTATATGTGGGGCCAACCCACTGTGGTACCAAACCACTGAGATAAGTCACTGATAAATATATGTATACGTGGTTCCAAACCACTGTAGTCCCAGACCACTATGACAGAAGTCACTAAATCACACTTCCCCTGTCAATCATATCCCAAAGCCCATGCAACATATTATCATACTGAGATGAATGCAAACATACTTTCAATGTACAATAGACAATTAATTCATACATACATATCTTCGAAAATAAAATCATAGTGGTACTTACCCGGTGTCTCCAACCTTACCCACAAGGGTATCTCGACTAGCTATACAGTCGTTTCGGCTTTCAGCCAACACAGTTATTAATGTAAATTAATAAAGTAAAGTGTGAGCATTACACAACTGATTATGCGTAAGACTAAACTCTCTAGATTGTCGACACTCTCACTAGAAGAAACAACCGCGATCTGTCTATCCCAGGCAGATGTCGGCTCCCTACCACAGCCTGGCGGAAAGTCTCGAACCGCTGACACAGCACGTTAATTAAACTTAGGAGTAGAGACTACGAGTCCACTCCCCTTCTCAGTTTGGCTAGCACTTGCATCCATGGAGAGGATCTTTGATCAGTACTCAAGGAGAAACGTACGTTGACTAACAAAAGAATTTGATTAAGGTAGACTATAATTGAAAGGGATGAAATAGCCAAGAAACACAAAGATGGCTCCTTACCTTAAGAACTTGAATCGAGTGATCAGATTCGGCAATCAACAGACCTACAGGCTTTGGACTTCTAACGTTCGGCTAATGGGGTTTCCCGAAGTAAACGTTCCAAAACGAGAGAAGAAGAAGAAGGGATTAGTCGAAATCTAAACACCAAGAATAAAATAGCCATTCGGCTATGTCCACATAGAATCAAAAGAAATAAAGAAAGAATCAAAAGAGTCTCCCCTTACCTTAACCAACAGAAACTGATTGAAGAGTCTTCTTACGGCCAAAGATTCCTAGCACCTTGTTTCGCGATGTTCAGCTAACAGAAAAAGAGTGTAAGAATAGATTTAGTTTGGTCTCAAAGGAGATTTGGCTGTGGTGAAAAGGTGTAGAAACGAAACACACAAGAGAAAAGAGTGAGAAGTATTTTTTCGGCTAGAGAAGAAAAGAGTGTAGAAGAGAAAAGATGAAGAAGATTGTTTCGGCTTTAGAGTAAAACAAAAGAAAACCAAAAAGAAGGGAAAAGCAAATGGAAATTGAGATTCGACTATGAGAGGGTAGAAAAGAAAATCGTTAGACAAAAAGAATGAAAGGAAAATGAAATGCTCGAGTGGTCACCCTAGTTTCGGCTAATGTCAAAGAAGCAATAAGAGATGAAGAGAAGAAAGCTGAAAGTTTCGGCACAAAGAGAAGTAGAAAACCGAATGAGAGAAAAAGAAAGAACTCCCTAAGACCCTTGCAAAAATTCAGCACTCTGCCTATATGACCGAAAATGCCAAAATGGAAATGCCAACCACTCAAGAGAATTTCGACACACTCACCTATCCTAGCAACTAAACCGAAATCCCCCCTCCAAGCTCCCTACATTCGGCCAACACCTCCACCATCACCAAATCCCTTGATTTGCTCCACCAAATACTCCCCATCACTCATTCAAATTGGTTTGACCAATTCAAACTCCTCCAAGCTCTCTTGTCCATCCATTTGAATGCATTGACCCATTCAACCACCACCCTTGAAGAGTCCCTACCGAAACCATCTCCTCTCCATCCTGGTGCCAAAAATAAAGCTTCATAATAAGGCTTATGGGATTCGAACTCCTCCCCTTCTGCTCCTACAAGATACACCACCTCCACTTGGACACAAGCTTCCTTTGTGTCAACAAACACACGAAAATAAACTTAAGGCCTACTCCTACTAGCTCTCCCTTCTTAGATGCCCAAAACAGAAAATTTACCAAGGATCTGGCTTGAACCCGAGCCTCACCAGGACCTCCAAGCACATTTAAATAACAACAGAACAAACCAAGCACACAGAAAAGCCTAAAATACAGAACCCCTAATTCTAGGATGTTACAGTTCTACCCCCTTAAAGAAATTTTGGCCTCGAAATTTACCTGATCAAAAGAGGTGAGGGTATTGCTGTCGTATCACATCCTCCGGCTCCTACGTGGCTTCCTTTGAACCTTGATTCCACCATAAAACTTTAACCAATGGAACAACTTCCTTCTCAACACTTTAACATCTCGATCTAAGATCTGAACTGGTTCTTCTTCAAAAGACAAATCAGGTCTTACTTCAATTTCCTCTACTGGCACTATGTGAGATGGATCCGAACGATAGCGCCTTAACATTGAAACATGAAATACATCATGTATCCGGCTCAACTCCGAAGGTAACTTGAGCTGATAAGCTACTGGTCCCACACGTTTCAACACTCGATAAGGTCTGATGAACCTGGGGCTCAACTTACCCTTTCGTCCAAACCTTAAAACCTTCTTCCAAGGTGAAACTTTCAGAAAAACATGATCACCCTCTACGAATTCTATTTTCTTACGCTTTAGATCTGCATAAGATTTCTGCCTGTCGGAAGCTTCCTTCAACTGAGTCCGAATCAACTTAACCTTTTCCTCTGTTTCTAAAACCAATTCCGGACCCAACAATTGTCGCTCACCCAACTCTGTCTAGCAGGTAGGAGTACGACACTTATGACCATACAACGCTTCGTAGGGTGCTATCTAAATACTGGATTGATAACTATTGTTGTATGTGAATTCTGCCAATGGTAAGAAATCCTCCCAATTACCTCTGAAGTCGATAACACAACCTCTCAATATACCTTCCAAAATCTGAATTACCCTCTCTGACTGACCATCAGTCTGCGGATGAAACGCTGTGCTAAAATCCAGTCTTGTACCCAACACTTTACGCAACGCCTTCCAGAACCGCGATGCAAAATTGGGATCTCTGTCTGATATGATAGACACTGGTACCCCATGTAACCTCACAATCTCTGCTACATACAGCTTGGCTAACTTCTGTAGTGAGTAATCAACATGAACTGGTATGAAATGAGCGGACTTCATCAACCGATCGATAATAACCCACACCGAATCATTTCAAGTATGCGTAAGAGGTAACCCACTAACAAAGTCCATAGTTATCGTCTCCCACTTCCAAAGTGGAATCTTCACTAGCTGTAGCAACCCTAAAGGCAACTGATGTTCCTCCTTCACCTGCTGACACGTCAAGCCCCTACTCACAAACTCGGTAACTTTTTGCTTCAGACCTTTCCACTAAAACTGTTCACGCAAATCTTGATACATTTTACTCCTACCTGGATGCATAGCGTATGGGCTACTATGCGCTTCCTGCAGAATCCTCTGTCTCAACTCGAAATCATTTGGCATACAAGTCTTTCCACTAAAGCTCAATACCCCATCACTGTTCAAACTTAAATCTTCTATCTCACCACCTTCCACTTGCTGAAATCTATAACTTAGCGATTCATCTGACAACTGCTTCTCTTTAATCTGACTTACCCATGAAGGCTTCACTTGAGGTTCAGCTAACAAGCTTCCATCATCATACAAACTGAGATGAGCAAGCATTGCCCTCAAATCAGATATCACCTTACGGCTCCACGCGTCCGCCACTATGTTAGCTTTACCTGGGTGATATTCAATCGAGCAATCATAATCTTTCAACAATTCAATCTACCTCCGCTGCCTTAAATTCAATTCCTTCTTGGTAATGAGATATTTCAGGCTCTTATGGTCGGTGTAGATAATCGACTTCTCTCCATACAAGTAGTGTCTCTAAATTTTTAGAGCGAACATTACCGCAGCTAACTCCAGATCATGAGTGGGATAGTTCACTTCATGTGGTCTCAATTGCCGAGATGCATACGCTACCACTTTCCCTTCTTGCATCAACACACATTCTAACCCTGTGTGCGACGCATCACAATAGACGACAAACTCCTTCCCAGCCTCAGGCTGAATCAACACTGGTGCCTCCGTCAAAATCCTTTTCAACTTTTCAAAGCTTCTTTGCTGCTTATCTGACCAGACAAACGGTACCCCTTTTCGTAACAACTTGGTTAAAGGTGCAGCAATCAACGAGAATCCCTCAACAAACCTTCTGTAGTACCCAGCTAACCCAAGGAAACTTTGAATTTACGCTACAGACTTTGGTGATTTCCACTGCAAAATAGCTTCAACCTTTCGGGGATCAACCCTAATTCCCTCGGCAGACACAACATGTCCCAGAAAAGTAACTTCCCTCAACCAAAATTCACACTTGCTGAATTTGGCATACAGTTGCTTCTCTCTCAAAATCTGTAGAACAATCCGAAGATACGAATCATGCTCCTCTTCCGTCTTTGAATATACCAAGATATCATCTATGAACACTACGACAAACCGATCCAAGTAGGGTTGGAATACCCGGTTTATCGTATCCATAAATGCGGCTAGTGCATTCGTCAACCCGAACGGCATCACTAAGAACTCGTAGTGACCATAACGAGTTCGAAAAGCAGTCTTATGAATATCCGCCTCCTTGACCTTAAGCTGATGATAACCTGACCTCAAGTCTATCTTCGAGAAGACTGAAACGCCTTACAGCTGATCGAATAGATCGTCAATCCTTGGCAATGGGTACTTGTTCTTAATCGTCAGCTTGTTCAATTGCCTATAGTCAATGCACATCCGCATCGACCCATCCTTTTTCTTGACAAATAACACCGGTGCTCCCCACGGAGACACACTTGGTCGAAAAAAACCACGGTCCAACAATTCTTGAATTTGAGCTTTAAGCTCCACTAGCTCGTTCAGCACCATCCTATATGGGGCAACGGACACTGGAGCTGTTCCCAGAAGAAGATCAATACCGAACTCCACCTTGCGATCTGGAGGTAACCCTGGAAGCTCTTGTGGAAAAACATATGAGAACTCTTTCACCGTTCTAACATCTCTTACAGACAACTCCTTGGCTTCCAAAGCACTAATGAAAGCTAAGAAAGCCTCACACCCTTTTCTCACCATCCTTTCAGCCTTTAGAGTAGACACCACATTGGACAGGTAATTCCTTCTCTCATCTAACACAAACACCTCTTTATCCTCGAGAGTCTTCAATATCATGCGCTTAGCAGCACAATCCAAGTTTGCACGATACTTAACTAACCATTCCATGCCTAAAATCAAATTGAACTTACCGAGCGGCAATTCCATCAAGTCAGCCGGGAAGACTATCCCTTGAACTTATAAAAGCACACTTCTAAATAGTTTGTTCACTACTACAGATTGTCCTAAAGTGCTAATCACAGTCATTTCTCTAGAAGCAACCTCAGATTCTATGTTCAACGTTCCAAACACAGTACTAGCAGCATACGAATGTGTAGACCCAATATCTATCAGTGCTATAAAGAGCAAACCAAAAATAAGGACTGTACCGGTTATGACGTCCGGTGCATCGTCCTTCTCTCGGCGTCTAGCTGCATAAACCAATCCAAGCTGTCTCGCATCTGTATTCCCATCACCTCTGCCTGCTGCTCCACGCCCTCGACCAAAACAATTTCCTCTTCTGGCCAGACCACGACCTCTCGGTGGTTGCTGCCCACCTCTTCCAGACTGTACATATCCCTGTCCTATTGGCCGTGCCCTGTTTGGCTCTTGTGGACAATCCCTTACCAAATGATCTACAGATCCACACCTGTAGCATCCTTTACTTCTTGCCCAACACTCCCCCGAATGATAATTTCCACATCTAGCACACTGCTGAGACCGACCAACGGCAACAGGCTTCGCAACTCGACTCGGCCCATCAAACCTAGGCCTCTTTTGGAAACCCCCAGCAGATCCTGATGACCCAAAATTCCTTTTATTCCTACCCCTATCCTTATCCTAATTCTGCCTTTCAAACCGCTTCACCTCTTCGGCTATCTTAGCCTTCTCAACCAGAATAGCAAACTCTCTTTCCCGTTGCGGAGCTATTAGTACTCGCAACTCGTCCCTCAGACCATCCTCAAATTGGACACAACGCTCGTGATCTGTTGTAACAATACCCAGGGCATAACGGCTTAAACGCATGAATTCCACCTCATATTCAGCCACTGACTTATTCCCCTGGACCAAGTTTAAAAATGCCTTCCTCTGAGCGTCCACGTAACTTGTCCCAACATACTTTCCCTGGAACGCTGACTTAAAGAAGTCCCAGGTAATACGGTCCACTGATGTACCATCTCTTACCGTGAGCGACCATTAGCATGCCTCATCTCGAATGAGGGACACTACTCCTTTCAACTTTTCCTCCGCGGTACAATCAAGATCGTCCATGAATCGTTCAACCGCTTCTAGCCAGTACTCAGCTACGTTAGGAGCCATACCAGAAATGCCCCTAAATATCTCAGCCCCATTAGCTCGGAGCCACTCATAAATAGATTTTCGAGCTACTGATCCCATGCTTGCTCCAATAACCCGCTCCAGAACACGCAACATAGCTTGAGACAAAGCATCGTCTCCACCAGTTTGGTCCTAAAATCCCGCTTCTGCAATTGGTGATGCTGGCACTTTACCTTCCGACCCATGCCCTGATTACTAGGGTTCAGCCTCAACACCCCGGCCTCTACCACGGCCGCGCATACCACATCCACGTCCTCTAGCGCTCACGATTACGAATTCGACTTAATCTGATTAAAATTTTATGAGTTAATATTTCTTCCACTGTTTATTACCGGACAATCTTATGAAAATAGCATTAGAAGTAGTTTTTCGTAAGAAATATTTCTAAAGGTCTCTATTTCTAAAGTTGTATTTCTTAAAACTATCTATCACAATTTTTCATAAGAAATCAAGTAATAATCAGAAAACTTACAATGTGGATTGGTGCCGGAGACTCGGGTGCCATACTTCTAAAAAACATGTAGTTTTCTAAACCATTTTCCAAACTAACTTTTGAAAACATTTTTGAACCCCAAACCCACAGCCGAGTTTTGCAACCTGACTCTGATACCATAATTGTAACACCCCAAACCTGGTCAATACGTTACAACTAAATCTGGTATGTTACTGGAAAAGATATTTTGAAATTTTTACCGGAACATCGTAATTTGAAAAAAACTTTCTAATTAGTGTTACCAACTTGATAATAATTTAAAATCTTGTTTGAAAGTTTCTTACCAATTCCTTATTAGATTGAACTAAAAGTCGTATACAGTTTTGTTTTACGAAAGTCGAAATTAGGGAATTTTATAAACTTGACAGTTGAAAACAATGTTGAGGTTTTAAGAAAATCTCCGACTTTATTAGTTATTCGCATGCCATCTTTTGTTAACACATTTTTAGAAAAAAGATGGTTTCTGATTTTATTTTAGAAAAACTCCATATTTGTCACCTCAAAAATATGTACTAACAGTATTACAGCAAAGCCCAATTTAAAGTTGTAGAGGCCTTATTACATTGCAAAATCCCATAATTAAAAAAAAACAAGTTTAAATAAGAACCGAAAGTTTACGAGAAAAATATTGCATGGCCACCTCAAAGTCCGCCTCACCTCCAAATCCGCGATCTAGGTATTACCTGCAAAATTAAGTAGAGGGTTGAGTCACAGAGACTCAGTGTGTAAATCCCCTTATAACGCAATCTGGGCCTTAAGCTCACTGATGCACCACACAATATAGCATAGTAAAAATGCATGCAATGCAGCCCAAACCTAACCTAGTTTTCCATCCACTAGGTCACCTGAATCGGCCAAACACCTGTGGCATCAAGCCACTGTGGTTCCAAACCACTGTGGTCCCAGACCACTTGTGACAAAGCCACAGAATATATAAATGTGGGGCCAACCCACTGTGGTCCCAGACCACTGTGATAATCTCTGATAAGTATATGTGGTGCCAACCCACTGTGGTACCAAACCACTGAGATAAGTCACTGATAAATATATGTATACGTGGTTCCAAACCACTGTGGTCCCAGACCATTGTGACAGAAGTCACTAAATCACACTTGCCCTGTCAATCATATCCCAAAGCCCATGCAACATATTATCATACTGAGATGAATGCAAACATACTTTCAATGTACAAGAGACAATTAATTCATACATACATATCTTCGAAAGCGCAAAATCATAGTGGTACTTACACGGTGTCTCCAACCTTACCCACAAGGGTATCTCGACTAGCTATACAGTCGTTTTGGCTTTCAGCCAACACAGTTATTAACGTAAATTAATAAAACAAAGTGTAAGCATTACACACTTGATTACGCATAAGACTAAACTCTCTAGATTGTCGACACTCTCACTAGAAGAAACAACCGCGATTTGTCTATCCCAGGCAGATGTCGGCTCCCTACCACAGCCTGGCGAAAAGTCTCGAACCGCCGACACAGCACGTCAATTAAACTTAGGAGTAGAGACTACGAGTCCACTCCCCTTCTCAGTTTGGCTGGCACTCGCATCCATGGAGAGGATCTTTGATCAGTACTCAAGGAGAAACGTAGGTTGACTAACAAGAATTTGATTAAGGCAGACTACAATTGAATGGGATGAAATAGCCAAGAAAATGAAAAGATGGCCCCTTACCTTAAGAACCCGAATGGAGTGATCAGATTCGATAGTCAATAGACCTTCAGGCTTCGAACCACCGATATTCGGTTAATGGGGTTTCCCGAAGTAAACGTTCCAAAATGAGAGAAGAAAAAGAAGGGATTAGCTTAAATCTAAATACCAAGAACAAAATAGCCATTCGGCTATCACCACATAGAATCGAAAGAAATAAAGAGCGAATCGAAAGAGTCTCCCCTTACCTTAACCAACAGAAACCGATTGAAAAGACTTCTTGCGGCCAAAGATTCCTAGCACCTTGTTTCGTGATGTTCAGCTAATAGAAAAAGAGTGTAAAAATAGATTTAGTTTGGTGTCAAAGGAGATTCAGCTATGGTGAAAAGGTGTAGAAACAAAAAACACAAGAGAAAAGAGTGAAAGTATTTTTCGGCTAGAGAAGAAAAAAGTGTAGAAGAGAAAAGATGAAGAAGATTGTTTCAGCTTTAAAGTAAAATAAAAGAGAACCAAAAAGAAGGGAAAAGCAAATGGAAATTGAGATTCGGGTACGAGAGGGTAGAAGAGAAAATCGTTAGAGAAAAAGAATGAAAGGAAAAAGAAATGCTCGAGTGGTCACCCTAGTTTCGGCTAATGTCAAAGATGCAATAAGAGATGAAGAGAAGAAAGCTGAAAGTTTCAGCACAAAGAGAAGTAGAAAACCGAATGAGAGAAAAAGAAATAACTCCCTAAGACCCTTGTAAAGATTCGGCACTCTGCCTATATGACCGAAAATGCCAAAATGGAAATGCCTACTACTAAAGAGAATTTCGGCACACTCACCTATCCTAGCAACTAAACCGAAATCCCCCTCCAAGCTCCCCACATTCGGCCAACACCTCCACCGTCACCAAATCCCTTGATTTGCTCCACCAAATACTCTCCATCACTCATTCAAATTGGTTTCACCAATTCAAACTCCTCCAAGCTCTTTTGTCCATCCATTTGAATACATTGACCCATTCAACCACCACCCTTGAAGAGTTCCTGCCGAAACCATCTCCTCTCCATCCTGGCACCAAAAATAAAGCTTCATAATGAGGCTTATGGGATTCGAACTCCTCCCCTTCTGCTCCTACAAGTGACGCCACCTCCACTTGGACACAAGCTTCTTTTGTGTCAACAAACACACGTAAATAAACTTAAGGCCTGCTCCTACTAGCTCTCCCCCCTTAGATGCCCAAAAAAGAAAATTTACCAAGGCTCTGGCTTGAACCCGAGCCTAACCAGGACCCCAAGCACATTTAAATAACAACAGAACAAACCAAGAACACAGAAAAGACTAAAATGCAGAACCCCTAATTCTAGAATGTTATAGGATATGCTAAAGTTCAACCCGCTAGCTGAAGCATCACAGTTGTAGGTCTTACTTCACCTATCCCTAGCATCTTGGAAATAGACTTAGGCATCAAGTTGATACTCGCTCCTAAATCACACAAAGCTTTACCACAATAAGATTCACCAATGTTACAGGGTATAGTAAAGCTTCTTGGGTCCTTCAATTTCAGTGGCAATTTGTTCTTCAAGAATTTACCGCACTCCTTTGTCAAGGCAACAATCTCATACTCAATCAGTCGTTTCTTCTTGGACAGTATATCCTTCATAAACTTCACATAATTTTGCATTTGTTCTAAAGCCTCCACCAACGAAACATTGGTGTGTAACTGCTTCAGAACATCCAAAAATGTCTTGAATTACATCTCTTGTTTTTTCTTGTGTTACTGCAATCATTGCAGATATGGAGCTGATGGAAATTTTGATTGAATCAGATAACTCCTTTGAGTAGGTAAATCTACATCCAAAGAATTGAATTCACTAAGTTAGGATTTACCTTGTCAGTCTTTGTAGATTCTGACTCTTTTGGTATAGGAATTTCAACAGCTGGTTGATTCTTCTCAACGGGCTTATCTTCGACATCAATCAATCGGGGTTCTAGAATTTTAGCACTTCGTAATGCCACTACCTTGATTTGTTCTTTACCTAAATTTTTTAGATTCTCAGTATCGCTCGGTAAGGTTCCTTGCGGTCTATTACAAAGCTTCGTAGCTAATTGACCCATTTGGTTTTCCCAATTTTTCAATGTTGCTACTTGGCATTGGATCAAAGTGTCATTCTTTGCCATGTACGCTTTCAACAAGTTATCCAAACTATTTGATGCCTTAGCTTGAGGTGGTTTTGGAGCTAGCTGATTAAACCCTTGAGATTGATTGGGTATGCTGCAATAAGTTGTTGTTCGGTCCATTTTCTTGGTTGCTCCAAGAAAAGTTAGCATGATTACGCCATGAAGGATCGTAGAAGTTGGACTGAGGTCCTTGTCCACTCCTATTTTGAGGTTGGTTCCCTACATAGTACACTGACTTGGGATTTGATGGACAATTCTCAAAAGAATGACCTTCCACATAGTACACACAGGAAACTACTTCAAACGAACTTGGTGGCTGAGCTGCAAAATTATTAGCACTATTAGCGATAAACTGTTTTAACATAGAGGAAATAGACGATACCTGAGCTGACAATGAAGTGAGGGCGTCAACTTCATGAACTCCGGCTACACCTCTTCCTGAAGCTGTTCAATTTGTTGGCTATTGATTGTTATTACTCGCAATCCTCTCGATGATCTCATAAGCCTCATTATAGGACTTAGACAAAATTGCACATTCGCAGAAGCACCTACCATCAATCTTGTATGTGCATTGAGACTAGTATAAAATGTCTCCAACTAGATACAACGAGGAATCCCATGATAAGGACACTTATGAAGTAACTCCTTGAATCGCTCCCAAGCCTCATACAAAGACTCATCATCAAATTGTTGGAAAGTTATGATCTCATTCCTCAACTTAGTGTTTTGCTAGGCGGGAAATACTTAACCAAAATCTCTCTACTAATTCTTGCCCATGTTGATATGAAACTTGGTGGCGAGCCATGCTCGTGCTTGATCTCGCAACGAGTATGGAAACAACTTCAACCTTAGTGCATCTTCAGTCACATCGGCTATCTTGAATGAATCATTCACCTCCATAAAGAATCGAAGGTGGAGATGTGGATCTTCCATTGGCATACCACTGAATTGGCCCATCATTTGGAGCATTTGAAACATCACTGTTTTCAATTCAAATTGAGTTGCCTCAATAAACTGGCCTTCTAATTCCTGGATTTAACTCACTGAAAAGTGGCACAGCATATTGTCTGATGTATCGATCCCTATCACTGGCAATTAGGATGGGATTTCTTACACGATCGACTTCATTAACTTGTCTTTAAGCTGTTCATTCACGTCTTCTTTGTCGGAAAGTGTCCTCAATTTTAGGGTTTACAGGGAGTAAATCGATAATAAATCTTATGCTCATAAACACTGGAAAAGAAAATCACAAAACTAAAAAAATAAGTTAGTAATGTTAGAAATAAACCAAATTGGAAGTAAATAATTTCACAAAAAAAGACTTTGGCAACAGTTAACAATCCCCAAAGCGGCGCTAAAAACTTGTAACGCGTAGATTTGTGTGCAAATGTACACAGTTGTTATCAAGTATTAAATCGAGTTATCGTCTCCACAAGGATATTTGTGACAAATCACTTAATTGTAAAATTATATTAACAACTTGGTAAATAAAAACACAATATGATTGAGAAGTGATGATTAAAATTAAATATATTAAACTAAATGCAATGATCCCTAATGCAAATATCCTAAATATGCAAACTATATGAATGAAATAGATTTTAGCAAAATTAAACACAATTTGTAACAATTATAACATAAATAAGCTTGGACAATTACTTTAATTAAACTCAATTTATGATCAACATGTTTAATAACATTCAGAAAACATTCTGTAACAGTCCGGTTTTGATGAATATTTTGATTTTGATGAATATTTTGAGTTAAGCCATTGATGAATTTGAGCTTTGTGATGTTAGATGATAGACTATGAAAGATAAGTTTGGATTAATATGTTTTAAATTGGAAATTTTGAAGATTTTGAGTAATTAGGGCGAAATTGTAAAATAATAAATTGAGGGACTAAAATGTGAAATAAAGAAATGTATGGACTTGTATGAACATGGGGTAAATTCGGCCTAAGCATAGAACATTAAAATTTTGCATATTTTGTGTTTTATGCAATAGGGACTAAATTTTGAAAAGTGTAAAATATCAGGGGTAAAATGGTAATTTGCCCATTTATGTGTTTTTAGACTAAATTGAATAAAATTTTGTTTGAATGAGTTTAATTTGAATATGTTTAGATCAAGAACCACAGAAAACAGACTTGGATCAGGGGAAAACAAAAATAATTGAATAGTCGTTTTATTCCGTCCGTCGATATGAGGTAAGTTTATAAGCAAATAAATGTTGTTAATTTTGAATATATGTGAACTTTATATGCTGAATTGAATTTTATGAATGTATAAGTGATGGCCAATGTCTATATGCTTGGGAGCAATGTTTACGAGATCAATTCAATCGAGCTACGGTGTCCGAAAGTCCCGTACGAACCTTAGGAATAGCTAGGATACATATGTCATGACATAGGATTTCGTTATGTGTTATCGTGTAAGACCATGTCTGTGACGTTGGCATCGACTTGTGACTTACGTGTAAGACCCTGTTTGGGACAGTGGCATCAATATGTGATTACATGTAAGACCACGTCTGGGACGTTGGCATTGTACGAAATGTTTGACTATTCGAGTATCCTTTTTAATTCCGAATGGTTCAATGGGCAATGATAAGTTAAGATCGGGTGTAAAATCAAGTTAGAAAGGCTCAGGTATGTACTCATACAAAGTTATGAAAATATGGTAAGTTGAATGTTTGAATTGATGATATAATATTATATGTTAATGTGAACTATGTGTAAGTATATGTGAATGTATATATTCAACCAAATGATGTATTTGTGTGGTAGAAAGTAAAGGTTAAATATACTAATGTTCAAATAAGTATTCGCCAAGGAAAATTTATGCAAAATTTATATGTTTTGATATATGAAATTATAAGTTGGAATGTATGAATTTTTGATGGTTTATTTCGGTTTAGCTAGATTAAATTATGTATATGATTAAATGTCTCATTTGCTTAGACTTACTAAGCTGTGAAAGCTTACTATGGTGTGTTTGCTCTTTGTTTTATAGATTTTGGAAGTTGGTTACGAGCTCGGGGATCGTCAGAGAAGTCTATCACACTATCGACAGTCTTCGGTATTTTATTAAATTTGAATTCGAACATATGGCATGTAT